>CAUYSK010023085.1:0-26106 GCA_963575035.1 Avahi laniger | reverse complement strand
AAACAATTCACTCTTGGAAGCTAGTTTCCCTGAAAACTATCTCATCAAAACTTCTGTTTCTAAAGGTTTGTTTTAGTTGAAGGAGGGGACTTTCCCAGATAGAAACACCTAACTGACTATAAGGGATCAGTTCTAAGGGTGCTTATCTATCATGTCTTCGACAGCCAGGTGCAGAAAAACTGCATGAGGGTTGGGAGAAGAAGAGAATTTCTGAATTAATACTAGAGAAGACCAAATTTCATCAAGGATTTTTTGAGGAGGAAACTTGAATGAGTATGAGGCATTTTTTAACACTCTGTTGATATAAATATTTATTTGTTCAGAAGCCTTCAGGTGAGTGATTATTTGGAATATATATCACTGTTTAATTAAAGAACCAATTTCTTGGGACTGAGTAGGCACTAGATGGGTATCTGCAGTTCAGGAAAATCCAATTGGAGTGACTGGAGTGATTTTCAGAAAAGTTTATAAGCAAGTAGTTGTGTCTCTTCCTTGAGCTGATCAGAACAACAGACCCTCTGCTATGGTCTATTGAGTTTATTAGTCCTTATTTCCCAACTTCTCCACCCAGAAATGCTGTCAATTTGACTTTGATTTGTAGTTTAAGAGAGTTTTCTCTTACACACCTATGTTTGGATTCATGACCCTGAGATGTTAGCAAGGTAAGGTTAGGAGAATTATGCCCCACAGCAGTTGTAACAATCATCTTACTCTGTTAGGGACTTAATGTTTGCGTCTCCCCAAATCCATATGTTATAATCTGAACCCCAACTGTGATGGCATTAAGAGTAGGAGTTCTGGGTGGTGATTAGGTCATGAGGGTGGAGCCTTCACAAATAGGATTAGTGCCTTTATAAAAGGTAATCCAGGGAGTCTCTAATCCTCTTTCTGCCATGTGAGGTTACAAGGAGAAGTCAGTAGTCTGCAAGCCAGAATAGGGCCCTCAACAGAACCTGACCATGCTAGTATCCTGATCTTTGACTTCCAGCCTCCAGAATTGTGAGAAATACATTTCTGTTGCTCACAATCTGTCCAGTCTATGGTATTTTGTTACAGCAGCATGGAAGACACACTTCCATGCTTAAAACCCTCCAGTGTTTCATATGGTTCTTTGGAGAAAGACTGGAATTAATCACACTTGGCAGCCTGACCACTTGGCAGCCTGCTGTGCTTTACTGTCCACTCACCTCTCCAGCCTCTTCCAGTCCATGCGATGCCTTGGTTTCCACACACCAGCCATCGAGGGATTCTTCCAGTTCCTTGAAATCACTCTTTGCTTTCTCCCATCTGAAGGCCTGCTGACACGTTGTCTTTCCTGCCCATAGTCTCTCCCTCCTCACTTCTTTGATTTGCTCACCACTCATTAACAAAGTTGGTTTTCAGAGCTCTGGTTAAAAGTCACACAGGGTCTCGTGCTCCTACTGCAACTTATTTCTTTCCATGGAACAAACAGTCCTGTTTATATATTTGTGTGATTGCCTGCTTAAGGCCTATTTTCACAGAAAGGGCTGTCTGTATGAAGGGCTGTCTAGAACAGCATCACATTACCATGAGTGGGGAATCACAACTAGCAGCCATCGACTCCTCATCCAACACTTTCAGGCAGATCCTTAAACAACCGGTGACTTATTCTATCAGAAAGTATGTCGGCTAGATAACCTTGCCTTTCTATACAGTATTCTGTTAAAGCAAGTACATATCCATCTCTAAACACAGTCTATAATGCCTGTAAAGTCAGATAGCTTTATCTAGAATATTAATACAGTTAAAATTGTGTTTGTAAATGAAATGGCAAACGTCAATAAAATAAAAGGAAATCAATAGACTATCTGCACAATATTTCTCCTCCCACCCCTCTGTTTCTATTATAAAGTCAGAGTAAAACTTCTTTTTAATAACAAGAAATATGTTCTTGTTCTTCAAGTAAATATCCTTTCACATGCATAACCTCAGAACTAGCATTTCCAATTTTCAGGTGAGAAGGCACAAGATGTTTTAGAGAGAACACTTGATCAGTCACCTCAGAGCCCGCTGCATGCCTCCCCTCGTCTTCCAAATCACCTAAATCAATTGCTGTCCTGAGTTTCAGGTGTTTCCACTGTGCTGATGATTATAAATAACCTTCTGGATCAGGAGCTCTGCTGCTGTGCTAAAAAGATGAAGTGTTTTCCCCACGGGAGCTCCCAATATTCAGAGACCATTTCTCTAAGCTTTAGGAGTGGCTGAAATGGAGGGATTGGGGGTGGACAGTATGTTGTTGGGGGGCTACCAGAAATGTGGTCTGTGAACATGCGTTCAATATGGGGCCTAATTCCAAAGAGTTTAGGAAAGAGAAGATAAAGTATATCTGATGAGGTGTTCCCTAGAAAGTTATCACCACACATATCTGATGTGCAGAAACAGAGGGTTGAATTTATGGGACATTCTGCTTAATGTCACCGATGGCCTCTGCCAATGAGGGATCTGTCACAGCAAGATGAATGTAGTCTGCCAAGTTACTGTTCAAACGTTCCCCTTTGGGTTCAGTCTGGAATCCCTGGGTCCATTTCAATTAAATCTTAAGATGAACTCCAGTTCATAGTGTTCAGGACCCACTACCCATGGTGGTGGATCACTAGGGAATACCCCGGGAGGTTGGCCAGATTGTTCCAGGAATATAACAAGTGAAATGACCGATAACTCACAGTCTCTGTCAGTTTCCTGTCAGTGGGTGATTAATAAAGGGCCCACAGTCAGGCCCCGAGGTACATAGTCAATACACTGTCTATTTTGGGATTCTAGATGAATGATTCCCCCATCTGTGTCGAGATTAGAGCTAGTTACCAACACCCCTGCCCCCAAATCACCACCATCACTCTATTATTTATTGAGTAATTGCAGGGAGCCAGAGGTTGAGCTAAAAGCTTCAGGGAATACCATAGGAAAATACGTGGTTCCCACCCTTAGGAGTTTATAATCTAGATTCACCTTGTGATTATATAAATATCTCCAGGAGAACCTCAGATGATAATAATAATAACTAACACTTAACGAGCACTTACCATGTGCTGGACACTATTTGTTGTGCTTTACGTGTTTTACTTAATTCAATTCTCATAATAACCTTTATAATTCGATGAGGTAGATGTGATTATTATTCTCATTATAGAGACAGATTTAAAAAATAAATAGAAACATAAATAGGTTAGGCAACTAGTCTGACATCAAAGAGTTAGGAAGAAGTGGAGGTGGGGCTCAACTCTCAGTGTCTGGCTCCAAAGACCAGTATTTTAGGTACTCCCCTAGAACAATCATAATTATGATTTAGTAAATGTTTCCTATGGGCCAAGCACTGTGCTGAGTTATTTTACAAGCATTACTTTATTTAATGCTCACAACTAGTGATTATCATTTATATAATACTTTCAAAATGCTTCCATTTTCTTCCTCCCACATTTCTGCAATATCAGTATTGTTTTTTCTTACAGATGAAGAAACTGAGTCTTAGAGAGACATGAACCCTTCCCAGGGTTAACACTGAAGGACTCAATCCTTGATTAATTTTCTCCAAGGTCTGACTCACACATATTGGCATCACATTATGTCTTGAGATAATTTGAGATAATTCAAATAATTTCCTAGACAAATATTACTCTAACAAAAACAATAATACCGCTATTTATATAGTGCTTTACTACTAACATTTGAATTTACTTGAGTCCCATGGTAAGTTTAATGTTAGAATCTCAGGTCATAGATGTCAAAACTACAGAAGTTTAAAATATGAGGGGTTAGTCTAGAGTGCTACAACTTTGTCTACACTAACTGACTTACATGTCTTCACTAGTTCACTTACGAAACCAGCATGCTGTTATGTTACAGCCCTGAAAGCTGGATAAGACCTCAGTCTTCTATAATTCACAGAGTGGAAGAGCTGACAATCTTTTCCTCTAAGTGTTTTCTGCTTGGTCCATGGATCCACTTTGAATTTGTGGTGGAAGGATGCCCACGTGAAGCAGCGGATGCCCTGATCCCTGCTGGCAATCCTCGCTTCCCAGGGGGCCCCTTTCCTGAGTTTTCCCCTTCCTCCTCCTGGACTCTGGTGAAAAGCAGAATGCGTCCTTCCCTGGAGACATGCAACTCAACACTTGGCCCCTATGGGGAAGCGGCTCTGCGGGACTTTTTCAGCCATCTGTAAATAGAGAGTTTTGGTGGCGACCTGAGAACTCTAATCCAGGAACCACATGCAGGAGCTGGGAATGGGAATAAGCTTTAGAAACCATCAAGTCCAACTTCCAGGCAAGCTGCTGGTGGGATGGGGAGAGACAAGAACCCTCTGTGCAAAGCGCCAAACTTCTGCCAACAGCCTGGGGACAGTAGAATGACCTTGAGGAGGCAACTCCACAAGTTCCGTGTGTAGGGGCAGTTGAGCTACCAATAGCCCCTTGATAACCACGATGTTGGTGAAGAAATAGTTGCCGCAAGGTTTTTCCTGCGCTAGGCAGTCAGTTTTCACCCTGCCGACTCTCTCTTACTCTAAGTACCCCGGACGACAAGAAGAGAATGGAGGAAAGCACAGGCTTTGGGGTCCATCAGACATGAGACAGAAAAGTTTCTTCTACAGAGTTCGTGTAAACCTGAAGATTAATTGCAAACTCCCGAGCAGTGCTCTGAGACAATGCAATGCATACATGAGAGGCCTCGTTACTGGAGCTCTCAGATCCGCAGAGAAGGGGTCAGATGGCGGGGCAGGGCGGAAACTCAACTTTCTCCCAGAGAGGGGACAAAGTGTCTGGGACGCGCTCCAGCTGCGTCCGGATCTTGGCTCAATCGGACGCTCAGGGTGGAGGAGACAGCGCAGCGGCTGCCCAGCGTGTGCCCGGCCCTCCCGCCGCCGGCCCGCTTGCCAGGAGGCCGGCCGCTGGCGGGAAGGGGCCGGGAAACCTCAGAGCCCCGCGGAGACAGCAGCCGCCTTGTTCCGCAGCCCGGTGGCTTCGCTGCTCCCCCCACCGGCTCCCGGGGGCCAGACACACCCGGCCCGCCCCCGCGCCCACCCCTCCGGGGATCCTCTCCGCCCCGGCTCTGAAAGCGTTAACCGTGGAGCTTTCTGCACCCCCCGCTGCTCCCGCCCAAGGTTCCTAAAAAAGAAAGGTGCAAAGTTTGGTCCAGGATAGAAAAATGACTGATCAAAGGCGGGCGATACTTCCTGTTGCCGGGACGCTATATATAACGTGTGAGTGCACGGGCTGAGGAGACGCACCCGTGGTGCTCGCCCCGTCGCCGCCGCCGCCTCCGAGCGCCTGAGGTTTCCGGGGACCGCAATGAACAAGTTGCTGTGCTGCGCGCTCCTGGTAAGTCCCGGGGCAGGGACGCGGGAGCCGGTGCCCCGGCGCCTGGGGAGGCCGCCTGCCACCTGGTCTCCCCACCTCCCAGCGGACTGATGCGGAGAAAGCGCAACTCGCTCTCTCTCCCAGAAGAGATCTGGGGTCAGGTTGGAACAGGAAACCTCTTTCAAGCTCTAGCGCGCTTCCCCCTAGGGTGTCCCTTTGCACTGCTAAGTTCCTGCTGAGTTCATGGAGAAAAGAGAGAGAGACAGAGGAGAGCTAGACTTTTTTTTTGTTTGAATTTTATCTTTTTTTTTTTTTTTTTACTGTCTTCATCTCAGATTATTAACGCCCTCCTGTAGTTCATACTATCTTTGTTTAATGAACTTGGACTTTATTCTTTTTCTTCTTACTATTATTATTAGCAATGAAGTGGTCTCTTAGATTCAGAGTAAGTTGGAAGAAGATGTCAGTATTTTAAAAACTATTAGAGTACAGTTTGGATGCATTGAATATGACATAGATTATTGGATTCACTTATGCAAATATTATGGAAAATTTTCAATAATTGGCACCAGAAAAACAATTCTCTCTCTCTCACACACACACACACAGACACACACACACACACACACACACACACACGCTTCTTAACTGTGCAATATATTTTAATAAAATTTTATATTGAAATTAGTTATTACAGTTCTCAACTTCAACATAATGTGGAAAATATTGGTGGGAAAATGTTAATTATGTTCTAAAATATATCTAAATAATTGAAATTCAACCCTAAATAGGGCTAAAAATTGTTTTTAAAATGTTATTTAGAAAAGAATCTCTGTGACTTAGCTTAACTTCTTCCATTTTTTTAGCTGAGGTTTTGATCAATCAAGTTAATAAGATTTGTATGTAAGTTATTCTATGACCACTGACTTATTTCCTTTATGTCACTAGAGTGTGGAATACTTCAAGATATGAATCAGACATTCATGCAAGGCTAAGAAAATCCATATTTAAGCCACATATGTGTTTTGGACGTGTTTGAGTAAATGTTTGAATTTCAACCTCTAACCCACACAGTGAATGGAAAGCTAGGTAGTCTTCCACTTAGTTCCTGGGATACACAAACATAAGCAGATAAATAGTAATGTCACTAAAGAAAAGGAAGGGTGGATAGGAGTCCACATATAAGTATATTTAAAAATATATATGTATGCATATGCATATATATCTCCACCAATATAGATAGTATGAAGAACTTTTAAAACAGTGAACTTTTATTAAAATATGACACAGAAAATTGCACAAGTTGTAAAAGCTTAATGAAATTTCTCAAAGTGAGTACTTGTAAGCTACCACAGAGGTCAAGAAATACATTATCAGCATCCCAGAACCTTGTCCATGGGCAAAGCAATCAATATTCTGAATTGAACACCAGAGATGAGTTTTGCTTAAATTTGAACTTTATATAAATGGACTTTTATATATTTTATACACTTTCTTACATCTGACTTCTTTCACTCAAAGGTCTGTTGTGATAATCGTCTCTGCTGTTGGATGTACAATGATTCATCCATTTTCATTGCTGTAGAGTATTCCATTGCATGAATACACCACACTGGATTTAATCATTCTGGTTTGGGGCTAATGTATTATCACTATAAGGACACAGTTCTTATTAGCCATATTTATTCTGTCAAAGGTTTAATCAATAATAAACACACTATCAGAAGCTTTTACATTTCAGTATCTCCACTAAATAATATATGCTTCTAATAGTAAATGTTCCTAAGTAATACATAGACTAATGTTTTTATATGTAATCTCTATTAGCAGATAGATATGTATGTATATGATACTAATTTTAGATGATAAGCATTATCAGAAGAGAAGACTTCATATGTGTCTTGAACACAGTAAATACTTCAAACAGGAAGGATTTTGCTTTTCCTTTCTTTAGTTTTGAGATTGACTTTGTTTCATAAATGATTAGATATGGACACTTTGTACTTGCATAAAAGGGTACAGATGCCCTTCAGTAAACACCGAGGTGCAGTTCTAGGAACTGGAGGCACTGCAGATATGTAGTTCTTTGTACCAGGAATGCCACTAGGCACCAGAGATGGAGAGAAAAATAAGATGGACACCACCCTGTCCCCATGGACCTCACAGCCTAATTGTGTATACAATTAGGGTTACAGAAAAGGGAGTACTGAGTGACTTGAGACTATAACAGATCCAGCCCTCCAAAACCTTACAAGGAAAGCTACAGTGCAGTGGTTATCAGCTGGACCAAAATTAGAATGTGAGTACCATCACTAACTGGAGAAATGACTATGGCCAAGTTACTTTTCTCTTGAAGTTTAATTTTCTCTTCTATAAAATGGTAATAATGATATGCATGCATCCAAGATAACCACATAAAGTTCCTGCTTTGTATTAACAGTAGCTTCTAGCACTATGCTTACAGATAACTATAGGATCATCTAGAGCCAAGTAAATTATGTAAATGAAATATTGATGATACTTAGAGGAGGGAGAAATGGCCATCTGTATTCACCTTGAAAGAGGGGTAAGATGTCTTATTGTTGGAGATAAAATCAAGGTGTCCTGGACACAAGAAGTAGGAGAAGGCAAAATTATGTAGTAAAGTAGAATTCTAGATCCTGTCCATGGGAGCACTGGATATTCTAAGGTAAGCAGTGAAGAGGCTGGGGGTGGTATATCCTCATTAGTACTAATGCAGTAGTAATGGGCTTTCCTGGAATACTCACTAATATCTTAAGCAGAAGCCTGTTCTGAAAGGTGAGATAGTAATAACACCAAGTCATTTCTTTCCTGGTTACCCATGAATTACCTGATGCACTGAGAATATCCTGGCTTTGGCCTAGATTTTAACTGGTGGCTGAAACTTCCCATCATGTAGTGCCAGATCCATCCATCAAAGCTAAGTTCTGAATTAAGGATCTAATGCTAGGAACCGGAGTGGCAGGGTGAGGGGTATGTGGGGAAGTGTTTTTTCTCCAGACAGCTTCCTGATCTGTCTGTCCTCCTTTAGATAATGCCCTTTGAAGTTTCTGATTTTATGTTGTTTTGTTGTTTATTTTGGTTTCCTTACCCTCCCCCAGTGGTTAAGTTTTGTGTATTTGTCTGGCCTTTTTTTTAAAAAAAAGAGAGTGAATACTCAGAAGTTTCTAGGAAAATCTGACCTATACTCAATCCAAACAATCCCGATTCCTTTCCATAGCAACCTTCCTGGCCTAGGTCACCTAGCAACCTCAGTACAGTTTCTAATTTCAAATCTGGTTTTTAATTTTACTTCTTAGGCTAAAACCACAGTTGTCAAATTCCATTGATTTGGGAAGTAAGCATTCTGTACCAGATGCTTTCTCCAGTTCTAGAAGGAAAGCTATGGCAATGGTATCAAACGGACACTAAAGGCACACTCAAATACTTTTGCTCTCCTATCCTCTAACTTGCCTGCTGGGTTTTCCTGTTAGCAACCCTCAGCCCCCTGCCTGCATGTTCTCTTTGTGTGAAAGTTTTCTGTTGAGAGCACCATTTTCTTTAGCATCTCATTAACAAGTAGCATTTCCTTTACCTTGAGTTTCTCCTTTGCAGGTAGAAAAAAGAAAAAAAAGAGTTGGGAAATACGTTGAAGAGAAATAGAGTAGTCTTACATAAATTTATGTTTGCATTATTCAAGGAATTGGCTCACGATGCCTGGCTGGTCTTTATGTTGCTACAATGGAGCAGAGATGCCAAAATTATCAGTGTATGTGTATGTCTTACCCTGTAGGGCAGTAGTTCTCAATTATAACAGACATCTTCCATGCACTTCTATAATAAATCCTTTGTAACAACCTCCTTGCTCTCCTGAAATGAAATTCAGAGTACATATATTTTACCTACACATATAATTTTTAAAAAATCAATATACTGGCATAACTATACTATAAAAGAGTAATAAAAGGAAAATAATTTATAATAAAATAATCTTCCCTAGAAGACACAAAAAAGTATGACGTGCTAGCTAGAATTGCCATGAACACACCACTGGGAACAAAGACTGGGGCACATGGGTAGCGCTGGTGACCCAAAAGCCTTATCAATGTTGGCTTTGGCGCTGTGATTTTCTGAAATGGTGAACAAATCTTAGTAGTTTTAAACAGAACAAAGTTCAATCTTCTATCAAATTTTAAATTGCTAAATTCCTAAAAAATTCAGTATGTATAATAATCATGCACAAAACACTGTGTATATATAAAATGGGGATCTGATCTAGGCTCAGATAATAATAAATAGGTTATTACTTAGATTACACATATCAGTTGTCAGTAGGACATTTGAATGTGTATGGGACATGGAATCATTCCTCATTGTTCAGAATGTCTAGCAGCACACAGTCCTTGTGTCTATAGAAATATCCCACAGATTTCTAGAATTTTTCCTAGAGGATAGCATTACCTCTGTGGCAAACAAAGTATGAACTTTCTGCAAGCACAGGTTTTCATCTTTCTCACTTGTAACTCCAAGGTCTCCATGGTGCTGGACACCAAATGTGTGTTTGCTGAGTCAAAGGTGCTATGGTGAGATTTGCTAGGGCAGCGGTCCCCAACCTTTCTGGCACCAGGGACCAGTTTCATGGAAGACAATTTTTCCACAGACTAGGGCGGGGAGCATGTTTTGGGGATGATTTAAGCGCATTACAATTGTTGTGCAGTCAAACCTCTCTGCTAATGATAATCTGTATTTGCAGCTGCTCCCCAGTGCTAGCATCACTGCCTCAGCTCCACCTCAGATTATCACGCATTAGATTCTCAGAAGGAGCGCACAACCTAGAATCCCTCGCATGTGCAGTTTACAATAGGATTCGTGCTCCTGTGAGAATCTAATGCCGCCACTGATCTGACAGGAGGCAGAGCTCAGGTGGTGATGTGAGCCATAGGGAGCAGCTGTAAATACAGATGAAGCTTCACTTGCTCACCCACCACTCACCTCCTGCTGTGCTACCCTGTTCCTAATAGGCCAGGGACTGGGACTGGTCTGTGGCCCAGGAGTTGAGGACCACAGTGCTAGGGTGTTGGATAATCTACCAGCAATTTCCATGGATGTTCCAATAGAATTTAGCTCACTGCCACCAGAGATTTAACACTGTAATATTGGCTTTTATCTCTTTCAAGATATAAACATAACACCTTACCCACTTGACCAATATTTTAAATAAATTTGTACATTTCTACAAAAAAAGTCTATATCCATATTTTCATGAAAGCCCATTCATAAGCAAGCAACAAAAATGAAGTAGATCCATATATTGATCCTTGAAGGTGTAATCTAAGTTCAGTAGGACCAGCTTCCTAGCCTTCCCATCTGGTTGGATTCTGTGCTACCTACTGAGTGGAGAACACAGATATTACACAGGGACTGAGGGCAGAACACATGGTATTTAGGTTTGGACATGATTTGTTTATTTTTGGTTTGATACATTTTATATGTTTGTAAAATGTCCCAATAGATATGTCAAGTAGACATTTAGATATAAAAAAAAATTGCAGAGTACAGGAGAAGACTGCGCTGTAGATAAAAAAATACCCGGGTCATCAGCCTAGAAAGGGTTTTGAGAGACGTAAAGACAGATGACTTCACATGGCAAGAGAGGAGAGAAGGAAGAAGCCGCCCACAGACACAATTCTGATATTGATAGTCTGGTAAACAAAATGCAGATATGAACAGCAGTAGCAGCCATGTTTAGAAAAGTAAACAAAAATCAAAATAAAACTTAGCAACCCACAATAGCAGGAACTAGTGAATCGGAAATCCTAGCAACATCCGTAAACTATCTATGCAAGAAGAAAGAGTGAGGTATGGCCAACTTGAAATAGAGACAAGGGCAGTATTTTTATGTGACATGTAATTAGTTTTTGGAACTCACTACCACAGAATATTTTGGGGTAACTAGCATAGAAAGTCTAAAAAAAGAATTCTTTTAGACAGTTGTAAGGGATAAGAATAGTGTTACAACACATTAGGTAAGAAACTGTGTTATACCTTCTCTCTCTCACATTTACCTGGCCTCTTTAAATCAATGTTCCAAGGCCAGAGCAGTCTACAGACACACTAAAATGGTTCCTCCCGGCTACAAGCTGACATAATTTCCTAGGTGTTTGGGTAGATTTTTTTCACCCCAATTTCTCAGAAGCACCTGAACCAACCAGACTATAAATGGATAGAAAATGCAAGAGGATATGAAATGTCATTCCTAAAGCCTTTCCAAAAAAGTAATGTGCTATTTATGGCCTTGATTTATCACCTTCTTATTGTGATTTTTTAAAAAAATTCATCTCTCTAGAATTATAATATTAATACTATGAAAATATTATTGAATTTCCTTAAGGTATCTTCTTTAAAAATAAAAAGAATCACTTAGGATTTTAACTTCAAGTCAGTCTAGACCATAGCAGCATTTTCAATAAAAGCCTCCTAAATCATCAACAATAAAATAGGAAAATAGGTGTCAAGATGAATTGAGATTTACAATAAGATAGTGATTCATCTAAGCTTTGTAACCGTTTTTGGTAAATTCGATTTTCTTCACTAGTCTTTGATCCAAAAACCTCAGTTCCTTTCCCATATAATATTACTTTCTTGCTCAAAAACGATTTCTTTTATTCTTAGAAAATATCAATAGCAGGACCCTATTCTTAAAAAAGTTCTCACCATCAATTTACATCGATACCACCACCGCTAACAACAAAAAATGTAATTTAGAAATGCAGTTGTGGGGTGTAGTGATAATACTGTGCAATATTAATGGCAGACAAGAACTGATTTCTCATTCCTGCCTTAGTCTCACTCCAGTGAGTGACTCTAGTTTTTGCGTCTTCATGCATCTGTAAAACAGAGATGTTGAACCAGGTAATGTATGGAAAGTATGCTTTAGTTTTAAATTTTTGTTGTCTGAATTAAAAAAAAATTGATTATGCACTATTTCCTGCTCAAAACATGTAAAAATCAAGCATACTTATTTATCTATAAAAAATTACCCTATAGGAATGTTTTAAAATAATCTATTTTGTTGCCATTGTCAAAGTTTCTTCCGCCCCACTGGTTCATGTCTAAGAGATTCTATTTAAGTCAACGAAACCACAAGAGGAAGCAGATTTTGAAATGTTACCTAGTTTTAGACAGGTATGTATTTTAGGGTCACAAATTATTTTGTTAAGCCAAAAAATATTTTCCTCTTGTCTTTAGCTGGTATGCATAGAAGTTGTTAATGTGCGTATTTTTCATATTCCATTTAGTTAAAAGCCAGGTCCAAGTCATTCCTTCAGGACTTACTGAAGAGGTGTAATTATGGTCACTAGCAATCTCCTTAGACTCGCTAAACAGAGTTTTCTTTGAATTTGTGTTCACAAGGAAGCACTTGACAACGGCACCCTGCTCTTTGGAATAAATGTCAAACCTTCAGGCAGAATAAGCATGATAATGGTAGGTTGGCATGACCATTAACAATTACACTTGAATAATATACCAGGCTGATAGACAGAAGACCTCTGCTCCCACTCTTTCTATTTCCTATCTCTTCTTTTAATGTCCAGTAAAAAGGGGAAAAAGTCAACTAGATTGTGCTAAAATAAACGTCAACCAGAAAGTATAAGCAATGTTTATTGAGGGATAGTTTAGTAGTTAGTGCTTTTTGCCAATGGTTCTCGGGCTTCTCCCTTCCAGAAACTTGGTAGGATTCTGCGTCCCAGTCTCCTCGCAGCGAAGATGAAGTGGGGAGCATATGAATAGTTCTGTCCAGTGACTTGTGAGCTAAAATGATATAAGTCACTTCCAAAGGAGAGCACTTAATTGCCAATGTATGCAAAGTTTTGTTTTCTCTTTTCCTCCTTCATGGCAAATCAGCGATGTTCCAGAGATTGCTATTCCATCCTAGGTCTTGGACAGGGGACAGTACTAAGAGCCTTCGACAGACCAACTAGAGACTATAGAATATCTGAGAAATAATCTTTTGTTGTTTGTTTAAGCCACTAAGATTTTGAAGTCATTTGTTGGCGCAGCACGAAACCCAACCAGTACTGACTGCTTCAAGTAGCCAAACTCTAGTTATATCTGATCATTGAGGGGCAGCAACTACCAAGAGCATTTATAGATCACAAAAGACTAAAAACTGAAATCCATGATTTTGGATTCTCAGTTGAAACTCCTTCATCAAAGCTATTGTTAGAAGAATTCGTGAAGAAGGACCCCATCTTTCTTTCTCTATTACTGAGAATTCAAAATTTAGGCAACTGAAATTACATAAAGGCTGAGCTGGGCTGCAGAGTGGGAAGGTCAATGGATACTTCACAGCAGACTCCAAATCAAACACCTTGTTATGTACCAAACGGGTTTGTTTTTGCACTTCCAACTGACCCTTCCTTTGTAGAAGTTCACTCATCTTCATCGACCACTTCTACCTCTTTAAGCCAAGCCAAAAGGAGGAAGTCATACGATAGAAAGACACGAATCATTTTTGGAATAAGTACCATATGTGGAAGTTACACCTAATATTTCATACATTTTCACAAAAATCCTATGGTGCAGAGATTAGTATCTCTATTTCATGGACAAAGAAACAGAGGTTAAGAGAAGTTAAGTAATTTTCCCTGAGGTTACCCAACTGAGAAGTTTTTCCTGCTGTATAATTGTTTACCTCTAGTAGCTGAATCCTGTGAAAATACCCATCAATCAGATCAAAGCCTCTCTGGGTGCCTTGAACCCAGAGCTTTCTACCAGGGTCAAGAATGCCCAGAATGGGGCTTGTGAGGGTCAAATCCTTGGGTAAAGTGATTCCAGTATATTTTTCATGCTTCGTTCAGCTCCTTCTTCAGCTCTAGGGGGTTATCATACATAGTTTTTTCTTTTGCAGTTAAATGCTCTGGTCCTGACGTGAGTCAAAGCCCAAATTCCCTGGGTAACAGAGCATAAGACAAAGCTTATGTTTTAGTATCTTCTTAGAAAACGCAATCCTGGGGAAACAGGAGTGAGCATATGATGAGTAAAGCAAAAAAAGGAGGAGAACAAATTCAAGGAAATACATACCTGAGCAGCTACTGCTTGGTATAAAGTGCAGCTGGTTGCTCAACCTCGCAAGACTCTCCTCCAGAGAGGCTGTGTGAAGTACTGCGTCCTGTTCACCAGGATGAATAGATAGATAGATAGATAGATTGATTGCTAAATAAATGATAGATCCTAGTGAATTTCATGTTGTGTTGTAGTTTTTCATTTATATGTCTGTCTTTTTCATAAAACTGCAAATCCCCAGATGGAAGAGTCAGTTGTTAAAGGCTGTTAAAGGTTCAAACAGAATAGCATTTGAATCCCAGCTCGAATGTGTGCTGGCTCTGAGACCTTTGAAAAGTTGCTCGATGTCTCTGAGACTCAGTTTCTTCATCTGTAAAATGGGGATAATCAGATCTCCTTAGAAGTGGTTGGAAGGGATGTGTAACAAACAGCATGTGACTGTCTTACACATCAGAGACATGCAGCAAACATCTGCATATTTATTTGGATGCTGTTTTATTTCATTTCTACTTCTAGTTTCTGTTCTATTTCATGACCACATGGCTTTTCGTATTGAAGTTTGTCTCACCAGCTGCCCTTAGCCATATATTGATTGAGTTTTAATACAGGTCATTAGTAATTAGGGATTCATAAGGTGATATGAGCGATATATTATCTTCAAAGGGAAGCACTATAGAAATAAAATGACATTTGAGAATTGATGTCCAAAAATATCAGCACACTAAACTGTATCGCCAAGTCTGAGCCTCAAATGCCAGGGGCTGTAGCTAGAAAATCCTGAAGTGGAGATGCCGCCTTTGTGCTTGTCAGGTAGGCTTGAATGGAGATAATTAGGAGGGAAATTCAGCCAGCCCTGCTGTTGAGTTGGTTTTCGTAATTAATGTTGTTTCTTAAATAAGGTGATTAACAGAAGCCCAGTTGAAGAAATGTTAATACGTAGGAGCCAAAGTATGTGAGATATCTGTATATCTTCTTTGAAAAGTTTTAAGTGTTTACCTGATTACAAGTTATTTTTTCTCATAGTTTTTCTTTTGCCTTTATTTGTTAATCTGTCAAGTGTTAATTGTCTGTAAAACTCCTGTGAAGTAGCAAGAGCATCATAAGAAAATTCATCCTGACAATTATGATTGATTCCCAACACAAACAAGGTATTGCTGATTAATCTTGAAATCTTCAAACAGCTAAAGGAAATTCCTGAAGGGAAGAAAAATTACATTTAAAATTAAGTTTTACCTGAAGACAATTCTTCAGCCCCAAGGGAAGCAAAATATACAGAATTTGGCCCAGTGACTCATCTAATAAATCATAATTGTTTGTGTTCCCTCTCCCCTGTTTGCCTAGGAAAGCTGTTGGCAGCAAATCAGTTCTGTGTAGATGAAAAGATTTAATTCATTTGTCCTTACTTCCTTACCTAGAGACATAATTCCTGACCAACCAACTGGCTATTGTGAAAATTATTAAGCAGTGGTAGACTCTCAGGCGGGGAACTGGGGGCAATAGATTAAACCTCTCAAATGAATTGTCTGCTTTTTTCATACTTTCACCTTTAAAATGGCCGCTAAGTACAAATGAAACGGTACATGCAAAACACCATGCAAGAGGAAAGATGCTTTAGAAAATACCTTCCTTTAGGCAAATTCTGTCATTGCTATTATTTTACAGATGAGAAAATTGCAGGCTTTGTGCTTATCCTTGCAAATGTATCCTTTACATCGTGGTAGATGTCTGTATAACTCCAATGATCCTAATGACACATAGTAGGTAATCAATATATCTATTGAATTGAAGAAAATTAAATTAGGCATAATTGATACTTGCTATGTGTAAGACACCACGCTAAGCATTTAAGGGATATGGAGACACATATTTTTCTACCATAGCCTCTAAGCAAAGCCGAGGAACTACCTTGAGTTATTTAATCCAGACCAAGAAAATGAGACCAATTGGGAAGGTACTGAAACTAATTTTATCAACAAGTCTGAGATGCTTTTTCTGGACACAGTTAAGAACAAAGTAGACAATCAACTTATGGCATATCTTAGGTGTATTACTTCCTACCGAATGAGAAACTTTGGTATGTCTCCAGAAATGAGTCTGATTCCAAATGTCTCCCATTTTCCATCTCTTGGTTAATTAGCATATATAATAAAGTCTCATGATTGTCTGGAACTTCATTTCTTACCAAATTTATTTGTGTCCCTTCACTGATTTGAAATATAAGAATTTTACACAGATAAGTAAATTAAGGATTATTCTCATTTTAGAGGTGAGCTAGTGGCCCAAGGTTACTAAAGTAGTGGTTGACCAGAGTTTGGGATCCTGGTGTGTGCATTCTAAATGCAGGTTTCCCAGTTGACAGTGCTTTTGTTAATTCTCATTGATTGAATGCCAAGCTGTACACTTTTCAGAATTTATTTTTCATTACCCATTTAGCATCCTTCTTGAAATTCTCTGTGATATCCCCATTTTTTTTTACCTTCTCTTTTTCATCCCATCTCACAAATGTTTATAAATCCCAAGGGTTAACAATTTTTGTCTTTTTTGCTTGTACCCAGTTTCCTTGGGTAATTAATAGTATTTACTCTTTCTGCTTCTAAATCCATTTATATGCTCATAACTCTGAAACCTGTGTCTTCAGCTGCATGTCTGTCCTGAGCTCCCGACACATACTTCCAGTTGTCTCTTGAACATCATCACTTTAGTCTCATAGATGGAAGATGTTCCAAACCAAATTCATTCTATTTTTCCTTAACTTCGTCTCCTCCACTGTCAGTAATTAATAGCAGCACCACATACCTACTGGCGAGAATGCACGTGCATGCTCTTCAATCGGAGCTTCTAGCACTACCCCCGCCCAATGTAATCAGCCAACATGTCATTTCTGTTCCTCTTTTCCTTCTCCGTTACCACACTGCCCCTCATAATTTCCAACTTATTTCTCTGTTGAGTCTTTGCATGGTCTTCTTTCTTCTCTTTTCTGCTTCCAATTGTTCTGCAGTGATTTTTGAGTATTTTACATCAGACTGCACGTTTAGGTGTATGCTCCTGTAACTTATTCAACTCCATCGTTTAGCCATATTTCCAGAGCATAGTAATTGTCTCAATAAGTGTTTGATGGATGAATGAATAAATGAATTGTTTAAAGAATGGAGGAAAAGAGGAAGGAGCTACAATATAAGAATATTAAAAAATCAAATAAACTGACCTTCCCAGAAAAATAGTTTATTCATAATAATCTTAATAATTTATACTACAAGAGTTCTTTAAGAAACTCACCATGATATGTATTCTAGATGTTTTTTATTTTTTTCCCCTTGGCCAAGATGAACTGTAAAATTGCATGGTTTCCAAACTGACCAGAAGTTTAGCTAACTCTGGCTAGTCCTCAAATCGTTCTTTGCAGCAAAGATCATGACGCGGGATCACAAAAGGAACTCCCAAACCAAGTGGTTATTTTGGGCTTTGCGTGGGCTCCTTTTAATGAATTTTCCATAAATGGAAACCCACTGGGTCACTCATGGTTCTGCATACCAGAGAGCAAGCCCAGTAATGGGATTGACTGCATTGCATAATGCAAAAACAAACTTGCTGGAGGAAGTGTATTTTTTTGCTCTTTAGGAAGAAACATACTAGAATGCTCCAGTCTAATCACTTATCATCTGATAAACTTTCAACTCAGTAGCTTTGGGCAAGACCTAGTCTTAGCACAGAGAAAGAAAAGTCAAAGTCAGTTCATTTGGACTTTAGGAAAGCTTTGGTTGGTGTTCTAATGTTGGCGATCTTCTAACCCTATGCCCTTGAGACTGAATGAAAAATAATCACCGTAGGACTTACTTTTGGACTATGTATAAGGCAATAGTATAAGTGAAAACAGCTGATAAATGTTAGAGGATTTGACCAAAAAAAAATATGTTTTATATGACACATGCTCTAATTACTATGCCTGCACTAATTACTATGACATGGGTCAAGTTAATTATACATTCTAAGACTCATTTTTTTAGCTGGTGGAGAATTAATGATAATACTAATGGCTAAACATTCTAAAGTAGGTACAAACCAAAATATTATACACATTATTTATTAGTCCACTGTCTGGCACAGAGCAAATTTAATACATGAATATTTTAATGGAATAGGCAAAACAGAATTCCATCTTCTTCTTTTCTTTTCTGCCTGTATATAGCATTGCCATAGCTCCCTAATTCCTAAATATGGGGAATTATCACTAGAAAATTTATGTATGTTTGAAACCAAGATTTGGATGATTAACTATAAAATCAGTTAGAACATTTAATATTAAAAATTATACAAATATATTTAAATATTTTATTTTGACTTAAAATTTTTTAATAAACATTCATTTATCTGTATTTTGAGATATGACTAAGCCTATTCTTGGAGTCTGTGTTTGTTGGCTAGAGTCTCATGCCGTCTTTCCTCCAAAGCCCTTTCCTGTAAGTATTGCCCATCCACTCAGTTTTGGAACTTAACGCATTGACTGCCACACTAGGAAAAAAAAATTTTCCCTGGGGCCCCACGGTGTTTTATTATGAAATTAGAATAAAAATTTCGAAAACAAAATGATCTTTTCTAATTTAATGAAAGATTTGTTATTTTTTATTGCTTTTCTCTGTATTACATGCATGTTGAAAAATAGTTCTCATGGCTCCCAAGGTGAAGAGACCTGTGAGTTACATATGCTTCCCGAGGCCCCAGGCTCAAAACCAGCATGAGTTAAATACAGCTCACATGGCAGTTAATATGCTAATGATATTTATGAAACTAATTGATTATATAATCCTCCCAGATGTTTACCTCATTTTATTTTTAGAATTATCTCACCTACTTGAAATTCTGCAGTAGGTTGTTTCTTTTATTGTTTTTATGGATTTTATTTTGAGGGGAAGAAAGGGGTTTTCTTTTTATCAAGTCATCCCAAAGCATTCAATTTTTTTCTTACAGAAAAATAATTCTTTTTTTCACACCCATGTTCGATGGTTTAGACAACATTTAATTGAATAACCCAATTATAGTTACTAGTACAACTAGTATAAACAGATTCAGCAACAAACATAAAACTGACTTGTGTGAGGCATACAGTTCCACTAGTAGGATCAAACGTGAGGTGGCTTGCTGGAGTCAAGGCATAACTAATACGGTTCTGGGGCACCAGGTAGTTTTACAAGGGGAATGGAAGGCATGGGTGAGTCTGAAAAGTAGAGATTGGTAAAAAGAGTTCTGCTGTAAAAAGGGAGCAAGAAGTATGAATGGGATTAGAGCAAGACATTTGTGTCCAAGTTCTTTGGCTAATTAAACTGTTAAACTACAGACTAGTACAATGGTAGAGCTAGAAAAGGCATTTGAGAGCAACTAATTCAACCCACCCACCATCTTAACCCACTACGATCATCTTCTAGCATTTGATATGTGAGGAAAGATGGTTAGACTTGAAATAGAAAATTCTTTAACACTGCCCAACATTAATAATGGAAGGCAAGGAGAGGGTCAAAGCTGTTTGAGATGGAACCTTAATTGTCCTTTTGAAAAAGGAGGCATGGGGTCCTTAGGAAGAAATCCTGGACTGGTGGGAAGCACGAGATTGGGGGACTTTCAGATTCTCTTCAAGCACAAGCGGTCTACACCAAGTGACGGATAGACAGGGAAGGGGAGAAGGATGAAATAAAAAAATAAAGAAAAAAAATCTATTTGGTTCTTTTTTACAAGTCAAGCATATAACATAAAAACACAGAGTGGCCTCTTCTATAGAAAGCGCTTTAGGTTTCTGTGGATACACCTATACATGTGTCCTAGCTTTTGCAGATGCTTATCTGTGGTTATTTGGAAAGTGCATTTTATACAGAAATTTATTTTTCAACTGTAATTAGCTTTTAAATATTATCATCTGGCAAAGGAGCTACAGCCAATGTTAAGATGATCTGTCATATGGCTTCATTTTTATTACTTTTCCAGGAAATGTAGAAAAAAGTAAGAGAAAAGCCTGAGATGAAGAGCTCTATTAATCTTGCCCATCCTCTGTCCAGTAACTGATTCCAGAAATTCTGTGTGGGAACTGAGGCTAACCAAAGATTGAGACCTAAACATTCAATTTTGGCCACACAGAGTTCTGTCTTTTTACCAAAGTGGAAAATTTTCAAATAAAAAGAGGCTGGAAGCAAGTTGGTAGTTCCTCCAGACTTTCTAATTTTAAAAAATGTATGTGATTATTCTATGTGGTAGCTTAGAGGAAATTACCTTCACTAATATACTCTCTAATCCTTACCTCGACCTTATTTATTTATTTTTTCTTTGTGGATTCCTTTCACCCCCACTCACTCGTATCTCTAAGAAATAGCAACAAGTTTCCAAAGTATGGTTTTGGGAAACCAACAATATCATGTCCAATTACCTAGAAAAATATAAATTGCACCAGCATCCTTGGTCATATCTATATTTACGTGGCTCCTTCTGGTGAAGAGCGCAAGCACTGCCTATTGAGTTTTCCCATCTCATCCTCATCACTTTTTGGTAAGATAGAAAAGAGTCAGCACTGATCAACAAATGTGCACACCTGAACCACGTGGAAATAGGAAAGGGAGAACGATGGGAGGTTCAGCTAGGAAAAATCTCCAGACTCCTACCTACCAGGGCATGCCTCACGCAGCAGTGCCACTCAAGAGCAGTCCCTATAGAGGAAGGCCTCTTGAAAGCAAACAAAACCCTCAAAAGTGGCTTTCCAGAAGATTTTAAGTGAACAGCAAGAGAAAAAAGTATTTCTCATTGTTTTCATATGTCTTTGCAAGTTGAATCAGGAAAACCTCCCTTGATAACATTGAGAAATTTAGAAATATTTGAGCCAAATTCACACAAGGAGCCTTGAAAGATGTCCTGTTATGTATACAAATGACCAATGAGCAACAGTCATTTCCTCTTGCTTTATTTCTTTCATTACATTGACCATTATTAGTAATTATTTCTTTATTTAATTGCTGTTCGCATCCTCACTAAGCTGTGAGCTTCTTGAAGGCAAGAATCATTTCTGTTTCATGTCCATCCTTCTTCAATGGCTGGTACATAGTGGACGCTCAATAAATGTATATTGAATGAATGAATAGGTTCCATCTATTTCTGAAAGATTCAGACCCAACCAGAGCTTCCAGCCACTGCTGGTCCATTTCTTTCACCCAATGTGGACCCACTCCATCTGAGCCAAAAAAGCTGCCCCAGGGAAATGCAAAATCATGCTTTCATTAGAAACCTTCAGGTCAAGAGGGTTTCCTGAAAAGACCACCAAAGCAGCTCTGATTTTGCACTGTACTCTGCTTAATTTTAGTTGGGAGTTCTTTACATCATAGCACCATTTCTTTTTGAAAAGTGTCTCTGTTAAGAGTTC
The DNA here is from genome assembly GCA_963575035.1 of Avahi laniger. NCBI lineage: Eukaryota > Metazoa > Chordata > Mammalia > Primates > Indriidae > Avahi > Avahi laniger. The sequence continues at coordinate 4,338 of CAUYSK010023085.1, read as the reverse complement.
TGTGACCCTGGGTGAGATGTTTTGTTTTTTTCTTCTGGTTTATCAACTCATGTTATATCCCATCAGCCCAGATGCTTGCCATGTTCGAGTAAGAAGTAAATGAAGATGCTTTGGTTAAAATGCTCAAATGCTTATGAAAAACGCTATTCTTTATCTTTGCCACCCCTAATTCAAAAGAGAGTGCTGTTTCTCTATCTTGGCATGCTCTTCTCAGGTCAGGGGGTTCCTGTGAGATTTCCTGAATTCTGCAAAAAGGAGAGTTTGGAAAAATTACTGTGTTTGGTTTACCACCTCCCCAAAGCCTGAAAATAGTCAGTGTTGATCCCTGTACCAAACACAAGCAATAAAAACCAAACAAACCACCCCCTACACACAAATAACACTGCTGCTTCGGAGCGTGTGATTCCTATAATTAGTGTGAAGAACTACTTCAGTGTTCCCTGGAAGACCTTTTGGAATCTAGACTATAAGACAGAATACCCGGTTGTAACTATCCTCCCCCCTGCCCGTGAAATCCTCTTTCCCTTACTGCACAGACCTCTTCCTGCTGATGTGTAAGGAAACTTCTGAAACCCTGTATGCTTCTTGAAATTTATCCCAATTAACCTGAAGAGAGATGGTCATTTAATTAGTTAATTTAAATTAATTTTTTAGATGTTATTTACCTATGACAGTCAAGACTACTGGTGCATATGACCTTTGGAGAAAATGTCAGCCTTAAAGAGAATATTTTCAGTGGATTGCAGGCTTATGGGAACAGAGGTTGCATCTGACCCAATAGCATATTTCTGGTGCTTGACACCTAGTAGGCATTGAGCACTTATCTGTTCTATGAATAAATGAATGATAGGAACAACTGCTGTTGATATCACGTACTTTCACATATTGCCCACTCTTTACTTCACTATTTGTTTGCAATCATTAAGCCTTAAAATAGGAAAATTTAAAGAAATATCATTAATCCCAAATATGGCAAATATGGCCATCCCATTTAGACATTATAATCTCACCACCCTCTCCTCCATGTTTCCAATCTCCTTTACCTGCTCATTTTTTAACAACACTTATCTTCTGACATATAATTTATTTATAATGTATATATTTTCTTCCTCCTCCAATTGTACTGGAAACTCTACAAGGGCAGGGTTTCTTGCCTGTTTTTTTCAGGGTTGTATCCCAAGTGCTTAGGACAGAGCCTGGCACATAGTAAGGGCTCAGTAACCGTTTATCAAATGAATAAATGGAATTGTAATTATTTAGTACGAACCAAATGTATCAGAAGCACTGCAAGATGTCTTTTTTTTTAAGTCTCCAGGCCCAAATCCACACCAGTGGAATAAGTATACTTAAGGGTGTGAATCCTAAGAATCTACATTTTTAATACAAAGTCCAGGTGATTTTGGTGTAGCTGTTCTGAAAACCACCAGTTCATACAGCTCACTAACCTAGAGATAATCCTGAGACCCAGGAAGACAAAGTGTCTTTCAAGTCACATGGTTATTCAGCGGTGCAGCTGAGTGTTTCTAATTCTATTCCGATGAGCTTTCTACTCAGTCATCTTTGAGCCTGGATTTACTTAATATGTTTTCTGCATTCTTGGTCTTTGAGATTAAGCTGCTGGAGGCAAAAATTGTGGCTTCTGAACTTATTTGTGGTGCATTTCGATCAGCAGGCAGGAAGGGCATTAGGCTTAAGGCATCAGGGACTTTTGAGTCTCATGATGCCTTTGCACGCAAGATCAACCTGAACTTTCATGCTATGATGCCACTATTTTCCTTTCTCCTTCTAGTTCCTGGATATCTCCGTTAAATGGACCACCCAGGACACCTTTCCTCCCAAGTACCTTCATTATGACCCAGAAACGTCTCGTCAGCTGATGTGTGACAAATGTCCTCCTGGCACCTACCTGAAACAGCATTGTACAACGAGGTGGAAGACTGTGTGTGCCCCTTGCCCTGACCACTACTACACGGACAGCTGGCACACCAGTGACGAGTGTCTGTACTGCAACCCCGTGTGCAAGGAGCTGCAGTACGTCAAGCAGGAGTGCAGTCGCACCCACAACCGCGTGTGTGAATGCAAGGAAGGGCACTACCTGGAGGTAGAGTTTTGCATGAAGCACAGGAGCTGTCCGCCTGGATTTGGAGTGGTGCAAGTCGGTATGTATCGCTTCAATGTGCAGCAAAATTAATGAGGACCATGCAAAGTCAGAGAGTGGTGAAAGTTGAGAGGAACACTTGAGTCCCGGTGACATACATTACAGGCTAGAAAATTGCAAAGGTAATGGAACCTGCTAGGTAGGTGCTATGTTTCTGGATTGCTTCCAAAGGACCATTTCTCAGAAGAATACTTTGCCACTACAGGGCAATTTAGTGACAACTCTCAAATGCAGCAAATTGCTCTCTAATGAGATGCATGATGGATTGCTCCTTTTTGAAGGAACATATTGAGAGTTGTGCTGCGGATAGCTGATATATACCTCTATGTTTTACTTCAGCATGGACAGCTTCCACCTGCAGTGCTTTTTGACAAACATCAGAAATGTTAATTGATACCAAGAGAGTAATTATACTGATATTAATGAGGCTCTGGAAGGCTAACAATGAGTAGTTATAATTAATTATTTAAAAAATGAAAATGGTTAGGGGAAATGCATTTCATTATTAAAAACGAAGCTAGCTCTCCGTTTAGCATGGGAGCTGAGTGCTGGGAGGATAAGGACTATAGCTGCATCTCCTCAGCGAGCTTATTCTTTATCTTAAACAAAACAGATTGTCAAGCCAAGAGTAAGCACTTGTCTATAAACAAAGTGCTTTCTCTTTTTGCATTTTGAATAGCATAGGTTAGGGCTTGTGTGCACTGAATTTTTTAAAGTTGCAACCCACAGTTTTTTTCTACCACATTCCTAAAACTTCAGTGTATTCCATTATGTAACTTCTTGTGGCTTGGAAAAATTAAGAGTATTCACTTAGTTAGCTCGAGGAAGTAACAATCAATATAGATTTTGATGACTCAGTTTGAAGCAGTATATCTCAACATCAGCACTACTGACATTTTGGGCTGCTTAATTCCCTTTTATGGGCAGCTGTCCTGTGCATTGTAGAGTTTTTAGCAGCATTCCTGGACTCTAGCAACTAGATGCCAATAGTCCCCACCCCCCATCCCCACCAAATGTGACAACTAAAAACATCTCCAGACATTGTCAAATATCCCCTGGATGGCAAAATCACCTCTAATTAAGAACCATTGGCTCATCGATGTTATTTATTTATAATTATTTTAACGTTCAAAAGCTGTGTTATACAAAATCTAAATTATTAGATGAGACATACTTTAGGTTTAAAGGCATACAAAGGAAACATTCAAAAATGGAAATCTATTTAGTTTCATAAATAGTGAATCATAAAATTAATGACAGAAGATGCAAACTGCATGAGAGTCTCTTCAAATGCCTCTAGTTTGAGTATTTCAGGAAGGGATTGGTAACATTTCCTACTTTTTATTGGATGATACTTCGGTTTCAAAAGCTAAGCCAAGTTGTAGGAGGGAAGCCCATCCAACAAAAACACATGCAGTTAATTCCATTGAGTAGGTTGTATATGTAGAAAAATAAAGTGTGGACTATGCTGCTTGGAAATGAGAAAGTTTTGAAAAGCAATGTAAATAACAGGGATCTTTCCCAAATAGGCATGAAAATCTGTTTGTTGAATGAAGCAAGCGGGCAGCCAGAAGACTTAGGACAAAGGGACACATTTTATTCTGCGGCATCACAGTGGGATTTCTTTACCTCTCCCTCCCTGAAAACCCACACAGTGGTTCCTCTTGGAAAATAAGAGGTTTCCAGCCCCACGAGAAGGAAGGAGTATGTAGTGTTACTCTAAAAAGTACTTAATAACCATTTTTTGTTGTTGCTGTTTTGAAGTCTGATTATCCCCTCTCCACATTTTATTTACTTCATGCTGTCACTCAGCCCTGTAATTCTTATGGAATTACTCATGGCTTTGGCTTAGTGAATTCTCAACCATGAAGCCAAATTTCTCCATCATTATTATATTTCACATTTTGCATGCCAGGTTATAATTTTTGTATTTTCGCTGATATTAATAAGATAAAATCATTACTTAGATAGATTATTTTTAAATAAAAAGTTCCCGCCGGGCGCGGTGGCTCACGCCTGTGGTCCTAGCTCTCTGGGAGGCCGAGGTGGGCGGATCGTTCTGAGCTCAGGAGTTCGAGACCGGCCTGAGCAAGAGCGAGACCTCATCTCTACCAAAAATAGAAAGAAATTAATTGGACAGCTAAAAATACATATAGCAAAAATTAGCCGGGCATGGTGGC
>CAUYSK010023081.1:0-15056 GCA_963575035.1 Avahi laniger | reverse complement strand
AGCGTCACTAATAATGGGATAAACTGACATCAGGTGCCTCCTGATATGATGCATTAAAGACAGACACATCATCACTTACTTCGTATTCCTGCCAAAAGTGCATAAATGAAATAAATCACAGGCCGGGCGTGGTGACTCATGTCTATAATCCCAGCACCCTGGGAGGCCGAGGTGGGAGGATTGCTCAAGTTCAGGAGTTCGAGACCAGCCATCTCTACTAAAAATAGAAAGAAATAAGCTGGACAACTAAAAATATATAGAAAAAATTAGCTGGGCATGGTGGTGCATGCCAGCTACTCAAAAGGCTGAGGCAGAAGGATTGCTTAAGCCCAGGAGTTTGACGTTGCTGTGAGCTAGGCTGACGCCACAGCATTCTAGCCTGGGCAACAGAGCAATTTTCTTTTGCAAAAAAAAAAAAAAAAAATATATATATATATATATATATATATATGTGTGTTTATATATATATATATATATATAAAATCATGAGAAAAATCAGATAAAACCAATTGAGGGACATTATACAAAACAACTTCAAAACAACTGTCATGTACTCTTAAAAAATCATCAATGTCTTAAAAGACAAAGAAAAACTATTCCAGATTAAAAGAGGCAAAGAGACATGACAACTAAATGTGGTAACTAAATGTGACAACTAAATGATTCTGAATTAGAACCTAGATCAAAGTGAAAAATTGCTATAAAAGATATCATTGACACAACTGGAGAAATATGAAGAAGCTCTGTAGATGAGATAACAGTATTCTACCAATGTTAAATTTTCAGAAGAGAGAGAGGACACAAATATACTCAAAAGCAGCAAAATGTTAATACATGCTGTGTATGGGTGAAGGGATTTGAAGAGTTCTTTATATTATTCTTGCAACTCTTCCATATGTTTGAAATCATTTAAAAATAAAAAGTTTTAAAAAATTAAGCAAACAAAATTAATCTATGGTGAAAGTTTAGAATGGTGGTTATTTTGGGATGGGTATATCTGTGAGGCTTGTTGGAGTGCCTAATTTGGGAGATTACATGGGCATGGGTGTATACAAATATAAAATTTCATTGAATTGAACCCTTAAGATATGTGCATTTTACCATATGTAAGTTAAATTTCAACCAAAACAGATAAAGGATAGCCTTCCTTCTTTCTTTCATCCCTGAATAATTCAGTCCAAAAGTCTAAGTGAGGACGGTGGTCACACAACAAAGCCCACATGAGGGAAGTGTCTAAGAAGGGGCAGCAGAGGCCCAGTGGGGACTCAAAGCCTAGATGGACAGCTGTGGTCTGGTGGATACATGGCTTTTGCAAAGAAGGCAGCCAGCTGGATTGTAGTGCAGTGGGTTGGTTTCATACAGGGAATGAGCAAAAAGTAAATGTATTAAAGATAATGGGAGCCAGGTTTCTCATTGCCAGAGATGTGAAGTACAATGTAAAGAGGGAAATATATTAATAGAATGAACCCCACAGTACTGGATTATAATTAAAGACATTCATATGAACTCAGTTTTCAAGATGGATTGATTGATAGATATAGAAAAATAGAAATAAATATATATACAAAAGTAGGGCTGTGTGTGTATATAAATATACATGTTTTCTAGCTTTGTCCACTGAGAGGGACTGGGAGCAGCAATCCTCAATGCAATAAGCACACCTGGAGCTGAGATTTTTGTTTCTAAATACCATTATCCACTAAATTGTTACAGGGCTTCTTGGAGAAATTGCTGATTCTAGGATTGAGGCAGGGAAAATACAAGAAGAACCTGGAATATCTTGTGTCAGAAAGTAAAAAAGTGCTCAAAGGACCCAGAAGCCAACTTGAAGGAGTTCCCACTGGCTAAATATGGGACAATTTAAGTATCAAAATAAATAATGGTACTAATTGGAATATAAACCAGAGATTAAAATAGGAATTCCCTGGAGGTTCTGATAAACTCCAGGGCTGGGCTTTTCCTCCTATGTGAATCTCTGACCTAGAGGGAGGCATATGGTGGTCTACCATGGGATATGTGGCTCTCAATCTGGCGCATCTAAACTTCTGATCAACAAATTGGATGGAGATGGCAGATTTGCTTATTAAACACATAGAACTTGCAATGCTGGGAGAGGCAGCCAGTATACTGGATGAGATGCTCTAGACTCAAATAGATGAACAAGTGGAAACAAATAGGTTATAATTTAAAATGTAAATTCATATACTCGGGTGCAAAAAATAAGTTATAGAAACGCAGGACTGGTGAAAAATGACTAAACAACATTTCTTATGAAAAAAGACCTATAATTGCAATTTGAGTCAGCAGTGTGACATAACTTCTCAAAAACTAGAATCCTAAAATACATTATTAGAAATATATTGCCAACAAAAATGAACTGATCCTCACGTCCTCTGTGGTGGTCACACCATATTTGGAGTACTGTGGTCAGTTCTGGACTCCTCCCCACATTTTAAAATACTGATTTTAAGGGATAATTAGATTAAAGTAACCAGGAGATTAAACCATCTTGAAATTGTCATATGATGAGCTGCTGAAGGAACAATAGATGTTTAGCCTGGGAAAAAAAAAGACGTGTGGGGAAAGTGGTAGGAGGAAGTGCATATGACTCTTCAAATAATCGACAGACAGCTGCATAGAAAACTTGTTCTACATGGTTCCAGATGGCAAAACAGTGTTATCAACGCAGAGTATGGTCCAATATGCAGAAGAACCTTTTTAACACAGAACTAATCTAAAATGGAATGGTCTTTCTTAAAAGGTGGTGAGTTTCGCATTATGGGAAGCATTTAAGTACAGGCTAGGTGACTGCCTCTCAGAGCTAATTATCGAAATCCTTTCTATTTCTGAGTTTCTGTGTCTGATCTGCTACTGGCTCTAGATATTTCTTCTAAGCCATCATCTTCTTTGGTCTCCTTGTTTATCTTTCCAGATCTTTTTTCCAAAGTGGGAAAAAATTCTAAAAATAAATATTCTGAAAATAAATAAATAAATATAGGTAAATTCTAGAGTAAGACTATGCCCAGAATGAGAGTGAAAAGGGGAAGGGGAAGCATACAACTTTTCCAGAATCCCTTCCAGAAAAATACTACAGAGTTAAAAAGAAAGCCAGGAGCACTTGAGGATAAAATGAAGCATGCCTAGAAGACAGCAAAACATAAAAACACTGTTATGGACTGATTGGATTAATGTCCCCAATTCTAACTCTTCCTCATCTCCACATTCTTTGTCATGAACTTCCCTCCTACTCTGGGGGCAGTTTACCACCCCATCCTGTGACTCTGGGCTCAGCCATGTGACTTGCTTTGGCAATAGGATGTTAGCAAACGTGACACAAGAAGAGATTTGAAAAAGCCCTCGTGCATTTCTGCTCATTTCTACCCTCTGCCCTCTGCCAGTGCCATAAGAACTTGCTGAAGCCAGCATGTTGAAGAGGAGATATGTGGAATGGAGCAGAGCCACCTTGGCTGTCCTAGTCAAAGATCAGCCAACATGCTGTCATGGGAGCAAGCCCTGCCAAGACCAAAAGAACCATTCGGCTGAGCCACAGACACATGAATGACTGTTTACTGTTTTAAGCCACTCGGTTATGGGTTATTTGTTATGCAGCATTACTGTGACAGTAGATAACTGATAAAAAAACACCAACTAACATTTGCCTAGCACTGAACAATTTCCAAGTGTATCCACTGTCAGTGCTTGCTAGCCCAAGACTATCAGGAATACATGTGTAGTTGAGAAGGCTGGGTTTATTACTTGTTGCTGTGAAGGAGAACACTCACTATGGGGAACCATGGGACATCTTGGTAAGAAGGTATTAGAAAGGACCTATAAAATTTGGGCTTTGGTTGGGTGATTTTAGGGAAGGTCCTAGGAAGTGGAGTTTTGCTCTTAATTAGGTTCTGTCAGAAAGCAGGGACAATTCTATGAATGGGTATCTCAATAAATCTTAACCCATAGGGAAGGCAGGCTAAAGCAATGATAGAGCTATAACTGGTAAAGCAGTATCTGTCACTATATTAGATAGGAGAGGACATGTTTGGTGTTTTATGGCTTAGACAATGTTCATGTTTTTTCAGTGTTTAGACATGATTACAGAGTGGTCTTGTTTTTGTCTTTGTCTTTGTCATGGTCACAGAGTAGCCTTGTCTGATGTTGATGTTCTATGAAATAGTTCATGTTCAACAGGAGAACATCAAGACCTACCTATAAGTGCCAGGCCAGCTCACAACAATACTAAGACCCAGCAGCTGATAGTACCAGGCCAGCTTCTGGATATCAAGGAATGATTTTCTCTTTTTCATTTATACAGCATCTTATTTGAACTATAAAACAGCTCTGGGAGTGGATTTTATTATGATTTTTTTTTTTTTTTTGAGACAGAGTCTCACTCTTTTGCCCGAGCTAGAGTGCTGTGGCATCAGCCTAGCTCACAGAAACCTCAAACACCTGGGCTCAAGTGATCCTACTGCCTCAGCCTCCCGAGTAGCTGGGACTACAGGTATGCGCCACCATGCCCGGCTAACTTTTTCTATATATTTTTAGTTGTCCGATTACTTTCTTTCTATTTTTAGCAGAGATGGGGTCTTGCTCTTGCTCAGGCTGGTTTCGAACTCCTGAGCTCAAACAATCCACCCGCCTCGGCCTCCCAGAGTACTAGGATTATAGGCCACCGCGCCCGGCCTATGATTTACTTTTTTAAAGATGAAAATATTGAGGCTCATGGACATTAGAAGCCTGGTCCATGATATGACACTTGTAAGCCATCTGACCTTAGGCATGAGGCCTGTACTTCTTGAGCCTTTGCTTCTTCATTGTAAAATGGGCATAATAGTATCTGCCTCACATGATTGTGAAGATTAAATGAGATCAAGTATGCCAAAGAATCCAACCCAGCTCCTAGTACTTAGAAGAAGTTTGGTCAATATTACCGCTTCCGTTTCCCTGATATCCTCACTCTTTTTATATCATAGGGCCTCTGGAAAACATGTCTTCATATGTGATTGATATCAAGGTAATTTTCATTGTTGTGATTTTAAATACTGGGCCTCTCTTTAGAAATGCTTATGTGCATGAGGCTGTGTCATATTTCAGCAGGTTCCATGCTGCCCAGCTCTGTCCGAGCCACTGGTGTTCACGTGCAGAAAGATCTTGATGCTCAACTCCCACAAAACGCAATGAGTACAGCTAAATGGGCAGGGGTGTATGGGTGTATCAGCCTTGAGGTCAGAAAGCTGAACATAATCTCAGAATATTAAAATTTATGGGCTACATGGAATACACTGTCACTCAAACCAATATTTCTCCATCGAGAAACCCACAGGCACACAAAAAGAGCAGAACTAAATTTCTTTCTCAGCCTCCATCATACTGAGGGAGTCAGAGAAATGATCTGAGTCTTAATTCTGGCTGCAGCCCTTGCCTGGAATTCTTCAGCAGCCTCCTCAGTGCCCCTCTCCCCTCAGTCTTTCTTCGTTTTGCCAAAATGCTCTTCCTAAAGTACCGATGAATTATTTTGCGGCCCATTGCCCAAGCCCAAATTTCTTTGTCTGGTATTTTATTTAAGATCCTCTGTGGTCTTGACCTAATGCAGTTCTCTAGCTTCTTTCCCCAGAATTATCCACAAATACTTGCATTTCAGCCTCATCAGACCCCTCTACACAGCATCCAACCACCCCTCTCCTCATCATGCTTCACTCACGCTGTGCCCTCGGCTCAGTGTAACCTTCACCGCTCATCCCTGGAAAGGAGGGAGGGAGAGGGAGAGGAAAAAGAAAAGGCATGCTGACATTTATTCATGGTTAAACCCAGTTCTAGTTACTTTATGTGGATTAACTCATGTAGATATAATCTACATTTATAGATTAACTACAGCTGTGGTTCCCAACCCCAGGCCGTGGCCCGATAACTAGTCTGTGACAACGGGCCATGCACCACCGCCTGAGCTCCACACCACCTTCCCTGCATCCACAACACCCCACCCCCTCACCCCTGGTCCGTGGAAAAACTGTCTTCCATGAAACCAGTCCCTGGTGCCAAAAAGGTTGGGGACTGTTGAACTAGAGGAATAGGGTGGTTAAATACCTTGACCGAAAGCACTTAGCTAGTAAGTGGCTGGGTCACTTCAGAAGTAATTGCTTCCTCCTCTGGGCCCTGCTATAGAAACAGCACTCATTCCACTTATTATTAAGTGGTTCTCACATTTGTTTCTTTCCAGATTATACAGATTATAAATCTGTTTTTTCCCAGATTATAACTTTCTTAAACTTTAAGACTGTGTCTCATTCATTTCTACTGTCAGTGCCTTGCACAGTGCCCTGAATGTAGCAGGTCCTAATCAGATGTTTGTTGAATTGGAATCACTCATCTGCGTACTCCTCACTGCTCTTGGCTCAGAGGTTGACACACTAGGTACTCAGGAAATGCTAAGTGAATAACACTAAATCTATCTCTGAACTTTCTCAGCTCCTTACCAGGATCTTGCAAATGCTTTAAATTCTGTAAATAATCATAGAATTCAGAGACTAGATGATCCTTCAGATGTTAGGAATTTGAGTCAGTGGCTAAACAGAATAGGCTCCCAAGACATTACAGGTAGATCCCCAAAGGCCTGAGGAAAAGCCCGTGGGGTGATGTTGCAGGATGAGGACAGTCAGCAAATGGGCCTGTAATGTGGAGCAGGGGTAGGGGGAAGGCAGCACAGCCCCATCCTATCTTGATTCTATCCCCAGCAAGAACAACAAAACAAGATGACAGGCTGTCTGACTCTGAGCCATTTGTGCACAAGGCCCAAAAATCTTTGCCTTTGCTGCAGCTACACAGCAGAGCTTGGATGGGCCATTGCCAGACATGAGGCAGAAACACGTGAACATGGCCCCTGACCAAGAAGCCCTCTGGTACCCCAGAGCCCCTCACACTAAGAATCACTTTTGCTCTTTTGATTAAAATAAAACAAAACTTATTGAGGCCAGATCCTAAAGCCTTATTCTTTCTGGGATTAAAAAGTCAATAATGAAGATAAGACGTGACAGAGAGATCAGAGCTTATCATAACAAGCGTGTGCAGTATAAGAATGAACACGGCACAAAGAATGATGACGGTATCTGCAGTAACTGACTGTTGCCACGTGACCCAGCCTGAGAGGCTCCCATCCTAGGCACAGCCCCCCAGGTCAGCAGGCTCAGAAGTGCCGCTGTCCTGTTCCCAGGACTGGTTGCTGGAATCCCATCGCCTGTAGTCCAATTCCTAGCTGAGTGATTGTCACAGTTACCTTCTTGATCTACTGATGTGACTGTAACTTTTCTGGTCCAATACAAAGTTGTAGATTATTAGGTTCTGTTTTGGGCCACGTACACATACACATACAAAGTAATTTTTAAATAAAGTTTATTCATTTTTTTCAGGTTATAAAAGTAACATACATTTTTTGCAAAAAATATAATAAGGAAAATAAAAACACCTATAATCCCACTGCCCACTGTTAATACATGGTATATTTCCTTCAGTCCTTTCCTATCGATATTTGTCTGTGTGTAAATAAAATATATATAATTTCAGAAACACAGGTGGAGTTACACTATATATTCAATTTTATATCATGACTTTTGCATTTAACATAATGTTATGTTTCTCATGTCTTTACTTTCATTGCAAATGTTATTTTCCTGGCTTTATAGCAATATAGGATATGCCTTATTTCACTATTTCCCTACTGTGGGGTACACCTAGGTTGCTTTCAATGTTTGAGTACATTATAAATGTGTGATGAACATTCTTGAACAAAAATCTTTACGTATATCTCTGATTATTTCCTTGAGATAAATTTTCTGAAATAGAATTATTGAAAAAGAAAAAGAGCTATTAATCTCTTTAAGGTACCTAAACAATTTGGGCTGTACATTTTATTAGGGTCATTGACAACACAGATCACATCCAAAAGAAAAAGAACAAAATGAGGGAAAGAGTAACAATATTGAAATAATGACATTAGCTAGTATATATTAGGTGTATATAATGTGTGCTTAAGAGTTTTGCACACATTCGCCCACTTAATCTATGAATTAATCCTATAAAGTATGCATAGATGAGGAAACCACGGTTCATAAAAGTTAACTTTTCCAATATCACAGTTCGTAAGTGGCATAGCTGGAATTTAAATCCAATTATGTGTAATTCCAGAGAGTACACTTAATGCTCTGCTACAACAGGTCATGTAAAAAGTAAAGGGAAAAAAATGAGTGTTTTCAGTCTGAAGAAGACTTGGATGGTACAAGGGCCACAGGAAAGGACAAGGGGAATCAGGTGGCAGAATGAGGATCAATGGATAAAAATGCTTAAAGTGTCAAAATACACCTTAATATCAAAAAGGCATTCTAAAAATAAAGGCCTACCCAAAATAGAAGGGCTGCCTCTAGATGGGCCTAATCTAAGCACATACCTTTTAAAAGCAGAGAGTTTTCTCTGGCTGATGGCAGAAGGGGAATTCCGAAAGATTGGAAGCACAAGAAGGATCTCAGGCACCACTGCTGGCTTTGAAGTCCCCCATGCAAGGACTGAAGAGCAGCATCTATTGCTGAGAACAGCCCCAGGCTGACAACCAGCAAGGACACAGGCACCCCAGTCCCATAATCTCAAGGAACTGAAATCTGCCAACAATCTGAACAAGCTCAGAAGCAGATTGTCCCTAGAATCTCCAGATAAGAATCCAGCCAAGCTGACGTCTTGATTTAGGCTCTAGGAAATCCTAAATAGAAAACCCAGCCCATTCCACCCAGACTTCTGACATACAGAACTATGAAGTAAGAATTCCATGCTGTTTTAAGCCATTAAATTTGTGGTAATTTGTTATGTAGCAAGAGAAACTAATACAATGGATAAGTGGATAAATGAACTGTATACAACCATATAATGAAATACTACTCATCAATAAAAAGGGAATAATCTACTGATACACAAAACAGCATAGCTAAATCTCAAAAACCATTGTGCTGTGTGAAAGAAGCCAGACACAAAAAAGTAAATACTGTATGATTTAATTAATACGAAACTCTAGGAAAAACAAATCTGATTTTATAATGACAGAAAGCAGGTAGTAAAAACATACTTAATTTATAGTGATAGAAAGCCTGGGGTTGGGGTGGGTGGTTTGACTGTCCCATTCCCTTCCTTTCTGACCTTTCTGCCTCTACCTGCACCCTCAGCCCAGCACGGAGGCTGGGGGAGGTCCACTCAGAAAACACACCACTGTGCTTTCATTTCTTTCTCTGCCACTCTAACAAGGCTAAGGGCCCCATTATCCCCTAATGTGGGTAAACAGTCTATCAAAGTGCAAATTTGAAACCTTAAAACACTCATTCCGAAAGGGAATAACCAAGTTTTCAAAAAACTATGCTGCACAGATTTCTCTTGTCACATTCCTTTTAACAATATGTCCCATTTACAGAGGCCATATTGGCAGGGTTGAGCATTCATGATAATTTAACATTATTTTTAAAAGTATTTTAAACAATTAGTAGGCAGCAATGGTGACTGAGGGACTGAGATTCCTGAGTTCCTCCGGGAATCTCGCTCTGTCCTGCCTTCAAGCAATACAGAGGTCAAATATTTTTGATTGAATTACTTGTTCTAGCAACTCTAATGGGAAGTTGTAAATATAAGCTGTCACCCTCTACCACATACAGCAGGAAGGCTGCACGGCAGTGGGAAGAGAGCATGAGCTCTGCAATCACAGACTGCCAGGAAGCTACTGCAATAGTCCAAGTGAGAGGAGGTTAACTTCTGATTCCATCACCTATTAGTTCTGTGAACTTGGCCAAGTTACTAAGATTTTCTTCAATTTCCTCATCTGTATAACAGGAATTATAGTAGTAACCTCACAGGACAATCACAGGATTGAATTCAATTAGTTATATTTAGTATCTTGGACAAAGTAGATGCCTATATGCTGGTTTACTTGCCTCTTTGTCTATTGGATATCTAATGGCCCAAAGAAACAAAAGAAGTTTGAAAGTTTTAAGGGGTAGAAAAACAGTTTTTCCTCCAGACCTCTTTTATCTTTCATGAAAAAATTAGAAGGAAGAGAAAAACTCTTCCAAATTTATTTCTCTCTAAATGTGTCAGCCATATTTTATGAGTAAACAAAACATTTTTGTATCCATCAACTAACATAATGATTTTAGATCTCTAAAGGGCACTTTAAAAGCACTGTATATTTCCCTGTTAATCAAAATATTGGTCCTACTCTAAAAATGGCTTTTTCCCCCTTCTACAGTTTCAAAATTTCCATTAGTAATAATATAATCCAACATTTATTGAGTTCTATGTGACAAGTACAATGCTAAGAGTTTTACAAGGATTACTTCATTTAATCCTTACTAAAGCCCTACATAGCAGCTTCTATCTATCTATTTTGCAGATAATAAAACTGAGGTGTAGAAAGGCTCAGTGATTTGTCCAAATCTACACTGAAGCTGGAGCTATATCACCACACTATATCTCTTCTGTGAAATACAACACCTCTAGCAGTAACTATAGGAATATGCGCTAGAAGAATAAGAGACTTCTTTGACCACCTTCGCTTCATATTAGATTAGGAAAAGTGACTTAGAAAGATACTCCTTCATCCATCAAACATGTAATGAACATGTACTATGTGCCAGGCACGTGCCGGCACTAGGGATACAGAGAGAATGAGGACAATGTCCTGCCTTCTAGGAGTGAAGAATACAATGTGCTATAGTTTGCTTTAAACAATATTTCAAGGCCGGTTGATACATCACCGAAGGGCAGTATACACAGTGGCTAATAGTGTAGGCTCTGGAAACAGAAAGCCTGAGTCTGAATACTGGCTCTGCCACATCTGAGTTACGTGACCTTGGACAAGTTCCTTAACTCTGCATGTCTCAGTTTCCCCATCTAATAAACAGGAATAACAATAGTTGCTATTTTGCTAGATTATCATGAGATTTGAATTAATTATGATATATAAAATGCTTAGAGTAGTATCTGTACAAAATAAGTACCCAATACATGATAGCTATTCTTAATACCCATAAAAAATCCATCTCAGCATTATCATCCTCAATGTATTTTTAAATTTGATCATCATCAACAGAGTCTATCTACTTATAGCAGCTAAAAATCATCCTAACTTTCCTATTTGATATGTGTTAATGGCTTCAACTGCATTTATTCTTAAACTAAAATCTACTGTTTAATCTCTAATAACCTTTTTAGCTTACTGAGTCAATGGCTCAGTGACCCTACCTAGGGGACTAGCCAGGAAGTGCAACACACTTCTGACCATTCTAAGTGTTTTGTAAACTATAAAGGTTCATACAAACATGAACTACTGGTGGTCTTATGCCAGTTACAACCACCAGGAGCTCATTCCAAATATATAGGTACACTTATGTATACAGAGGCACACATTGGGGAGACTGGACTTAAGAAATACCAAGTGAGTGGTACATCAGAAATTCAAAGACAAAGAAGGTCCACTTTAGGGTTTCACTCAGGTGCATAATACGAGGAGCCAAAGTTTACTTAACAAAGAGGTAAGACAGACGGGGACAGAAATGGTGGCAGTAATGGTAAAGAGTACTGAGCACAGATGTGAAACAGGCAATTTACCTGCACCTAAAGTTCAACCTGCACAAATCAGAACACACCGTGTACCAACACCTCACTCCTTCCATGCCCAAATCTGTTTCCCCTCCTGACTCTCCTACTTTTTTAAAAAATTTATTATTTTTAATTACTATGGCAATATAATAGTTGTATATCTTTATAGGGTACATGTGATGTTTTGATACAGGCATACAATGTGAATTAATCAAATCAGGGTAATTGGGATATCCATCACCTCATATATTTAACATTTCTTTACATTAGGAACATTCCAGTTCCACTCTTTTAGTTATTGTCAAGTATACCTTAAAATTTATTGTTGATTACAATCACTTTGTTGTGCTATCAAACTTTGTTCTATCTAATTATCTAACTCTATTTTTATACCTATTAACCATCCCCACTTTATCATCCCCCCATCCCCTGCTATCCTTACCAGCTTCTGTGAACCATTATTATGCTGTCTCCAGGAGAGCAACTTTTTTTATTTATTTATTTTGTTTTATTTTATTTTTAAGGCAAGCACAAAAATGAGGTTCATTGAGGAAAGATAGGATTATAGGGCAAGAGCAAGATATAGGTTTACAGAGCATGATATATATGCCATGGATGACGACTGGACCCATGGTTGCAGCAATGGGAGAGCAAAAGGAAGAGCATAAAAAGCTCAATTATTTTTAATATTTAGCTCCCACATATGAGTGAGAACATGGTGAGATTTGTCTTTCTGTGCTTGGCTTATTTCACTTAACATAATGTTCCAGTTCCATCCATATTGCTGCAAATGGCACATTTCACTCTTTTTTGTGGCTATATAATATTTCATGTGTATATGCACCACAATTTCTTTATCCATTCACCCACTGATGGACTCTTAGGTTGATTCCACATCTTGGCTATTGTGGATAGTACAACAGCATTTTTCACAGATATAGAAAAAATAATTCTACGTTTCATATGGAACCAGAGAAGATCCCATATAGCAAAAGCAATCTTAAGCAAAAAGAACAAATTGGGAGGCATCGATTTACCAGACTTCAGCATGGTACTGGCACAAGAACAGGGACATAGAACAATGGAACAGAACTGAGAACCCTGACATAAAACTATCCTCACATAGCCATCTCATCTTTGACAAAGCAGACAAAAACATACACTGGGGAAAAGAATCCTTATTCAATAAACGGTGCTGAGAAAACTGGATAGCCACATGTTGGAGACTGAAACAGGATCCTCACCTTTCACCTCTCACAAAAATCAACCCACGGTGGATAACAGACTTAAACCTAAGGCATGAAACTATAAGAATTCTAGAAGAAAATGTTGGAAAAACTCTTATAGAAATTGGTGTAGGCAAAGAATTTATGAAGAAGACCCCAAAGGCAATCACAGCAACAACAAAAATAAATAAATGGGACCTGATCAAATTAAAAAGCTTCTGCAGGCCGGGCATGGTGGCTCACCTCTGTAATCCTAGACTATGGGAGGCCGAGGTGGGCGGATCGTTTGAGCTCAGGAATTCGAGACCAGACTGAGCAAGAGCGAGACCCCGTCTCTACTAAAAAAAATAGAAAGAAATTAGCTGGACAACTAAAAAAAAAAAAAATATATATATATATATATATATATATATATATATATATAAAATTAGCTGGGCATGGTGGCGCCTGCCTGTAGTCCCAGCTACTTTGGAGGCTGAGGCAGAAGGATTGCTTGAGCCAGGAGTTTGAGGTTGCTGTGAGCTAGGCTGATGCCACGGCACTCACTCTAGCCCAGGCAACAAAGCGAGACTCTGTCTCAGAAAAAAAAAAAAAAAGCTTCTGCTCAGCCAAGATAACTATCACGAGAGCAAACAGACAACCTACAGAATAGGAGAAAATATTCACATGTTACACATTCGATAAACAGCTGATAACTAGAATCTATGTAGAACTCAGGAAAATCAGCAAGAAAAAATCAAACAACCCTATCAAAAAGTGAGCAAAGGACATGAACAGGAACTTTTCAAAGGAAGACAGACTAATGGCCAACAAACATATGAAAAAATGCTCAACGTCTCTAATCACCAGGGAAATGCAAATCAAAACCACAATGAGATATCACTTATCTCCAGTGAGAATGACCTTTACCAAAAAGTCCCAAAACAATAAATGTTGGCATGGTTGCAGAGAGATAGGAACACTCACACGCTGCTGGTGCGACTGCAAAATAGTACAACCTCTTTGGAAAGCAATATGGAGATACCATAAAGAGATACAAGTAGAACTACCACTTGATCCAGCAATCCCATTACTGGGCATCTACCCAAAAGAACAAAAGACATTGTATAAAAAGGACATCTGCACTACAATGTTTATAGCAGCACAATTCACAAGTGCAAAAATGTGGAAACAACCCAAGTGCCCATCAATACATGAGTGGATTAATAAAATGTGGTATATTTATACCATGGAGTTCTACTCGGCCACAAAAAAACAATGGTGATCTAGCACCTCTTATATTCTCCTGGATAGAGCTGGAGCCCATTCTACTAAGTGAAGTATCACAAGAATGGAAAAACAAGCACCATGTGTACTCACTATCAAAATGGTTTTAACTGATCAACACTTAAGTGCACATATAGTAATAATATTCATCAGGTGTAGAGCAAATGGGAGGGGGGAGGAGGGGATGGGTATATACAAACTTAATGTGTGCGGTGGGCACCGTCTGGGGGATGGATATGCTTGAAGCTCTGACTTAGGTGGGGCAAGGGTAATATATGTAACCTAAACATTTGTACCCCCATAATATGCTGAAATAAAAAAATAATAATAACTCAAAATCAATTGGTTTGGGACCTTAATTACATCCAAAAAAGTTCCCTCACCTTTGCTGTATTCCATAGGCCAGAAGCAAGTCACAATTTCAGCACATGTTCAAAGGGAGGGGATTATACAAGGCAAACCACCAGGGGGTGGAGTGATTGGAGCCACCCTACAGCCCTGTAGTCTGCCCACAACAGAAACCAATTGAAAGGGTATTTCAAGAGTCTTAGTGAAAAGTTATAAGATCCCAGACTAAAATACATTCAAAAATGCTTGGGAGTTATACATATGCCTTAAATATAAACTGACTTTTATAAAACTTTAGAGAATTATCAGTTGGGTCCTTTATTTTCTTATCTGCAGAATTGATAATACTCAAATATTTTTAAGTGTTTTGACCTTTAACAGTGCCACAAATATTTCAAATATCTGGCTCAAGGCCGGGTGCGGTGGCTCACGCCTGTAATCCTAGCACTCTGGGAGGCCAAGGCGGGCGGATTGTTTGAGCTCAGGAGTTCAAAACCAGCCTGAGCAAGAGCAAGACCCCGTCTCTACTAAAAATAGAAAGAAATTAATCAGACAACTAAAAATATATAGAAAAAATTAGCCGGGCATGGTGGC
>CAUYSK010023080.1:0-37661 GCA_963575035.1 Avahi laniger | reverse complement strand
GGGCGGATCGTTCTGAGCTCAGGAGTTCGAGACCAGCCTGAGCAAGAGCGAGACCCCGTCTCTACCAAAAATACAAAGAAATTAACTGGACAGCTAAAAATATATATAGAAAAAATTAGCCGGGCATGGTGGCTCATGCTTGTAGTCCCAGCTACTTGGGAGGCTGAGACAGTAGGATTGCTGGAGCCCAGGAGTTTGAGGTTGCTGTGAGCTAGGCTGATGCCACGGCAATCACCCCAGGCAAGAGAGTGAGACTCTGTCTCAAAAAAAAAAAAAAAAAAGAAAAATAGTTCTTGTGGCTCGTAAGGTGAAGAGATGTGTGTGTAAGTTACATATGCTTCATAAGGTCTCAAAACTATCATGAGTTAATAAATACAACTCCCATGGCAGTCAGTGTGTTAATTCAGTTTATTTACTTTCTACTGACTAATAACCCTCACCTACAACAGCAACAACTTCACATATATTCTAACATTTATCTAGGAGATAATGAGATTGATATAGCACCAGAAATATTTGAGGAAAGTAGTTGGAAATAGATAAATAAGATAGGGACAGATTGTAGGGCAACTTTGTTAATTTTATTTATTTCCTTTTTAGAGATGAGGTCTCACTGTGTCACCCAGCCTAGAGGGCAGCCACCTGATCATAGCTCACTGCAAGCCTCAAACTCCGGGACTCGTGTGATCCTCCCCTCTAAGCCTCCCAAGTAGCTAGGACTATAGACATGTGCCACCACCTCTAGCTAATTTTTAAATTTCATGTAGAGGCAGGGTCTGGCTATGTGGCCTAGGCTGGTTTCAGACTCCTAGCCTCAAGCAAGCCTCCAGCCTCCGCCTCCCAGGGTGCTGGAATTACAGGTGTGAGCTTCTATTCCCAGCCTTCTGGGGCAACTTTGAATACTAAGATGAGTTTGGGCTTGCTTTATATAGGAAATGGGGAGGCAATTTGGGCTCTTAAGCAGGGAATATCTGTTGAATGCAGTGTTTTGAGGAGTTAATAGTATGCAAGATAGCTGGCTTTTGCAAATAGTTTTTACTTTGAAATGGTAAAGTTTATAAGGTCTATTTTATGCTTGTGATTGAGGGAAGAAAATATTTTGAAGCAGAAGTTCTCTTAGGCTGGATGCAGTGGCTCACACTTGTAATCCTAGCACTCTGGGAGGCTGAGGCGGGAGGATCACATGAGGTCAGGAGTTCAAGACCAGCCTAAGCAAGGGTCAGACCCGTCTCTACTAAAAATAGGAAAAATCAGCTGCTGTGGTGCCTCACGCCTGTAGTCCGCACTACTCGGGAGGCTGAGACAGGAGGATCGCTTGAGCCCAGAAGTTTGAGGTTGCTGTGAGCTAGGCCGATACTGTGGCACTCTAGCCAGGGCAACAGAGTGAGACTTTGTCTCAAAAAAAAAAAAAAAAAAAAACCAACAACAACAACAAAAAAAGGGAAATTCTCTCAATTAGAAAAACCTCATTTTGAAGGGTAGCATAAACTTTTTTTTTTTTTGTGCTTATTAGTTAATGGCCTTTATCTTTGTTTCTGAGGAGTCTTCATTTTCTACATAGGCTAGGCGTAGTCTTATTCCAGAGTAGGTGGGGGTGTTTCTCTTGCTTTCAGCAGGGGGAAAGGTATATTTTCTGTCCTTTTTTAAAAAACTGAGATAAAATTCCATTTTCTTTTCTTAATATCTTTCCCCCCTTTCTCATCTTTTTACATCCCCTATTTCATAGAGATCTTTGAGTTAGAAAGGACCTGAGGAATGTACCATCTGGTTCAGTGACTCACAATGGCCTGGGGAGTTCAAACTAATATAGTCAGAATCTCTAGGCCCTGAAATCTATACTTTTAGGATGTTCTCAGAGGAATTCTGATGGAGAGCCAGAACTGATCAAGTCTAATATTTTTCAATTTAGAGCTCACATTAGGACTTACTAGGGGAGTTTTTAAGAATGTAAAATATCCAACCCCACCCCCAGAAGTACTGAGTAGATTTGATGTTGGACATGGGCAAGTACAGTCTGTAAGTTTCCCCAGCTGATTCTAATACAAAATTGCCATTAAAAGCTTCTTAATCTAGTTAGATCTCTTTATTTTCTAGACCAGAGAAAGAGATTGGGAGCCCTGGTCACTTGCCTTTCTGCCCAGCCTTTCTGTTACACAGTGTCATAAAGTGATTTTGGTCACCTCTTCTTTCATTCATAGAGGGATTCATGTGTGATATTTGTTGTTTATTGTTTTCATAGTAAGCTGAGTTATGCCTTTACCAAGCTGGACTCATTATACCTACTATCGAGAGGATTTGTGGGCTTGTTTTTAATTTCTTTTTACATTTTTTATTATTTCCTGGGATGAATGTAAGATACGGATTCAGGATTGTCAAGCAAGAACTTAACCTGAGGTAATATTTATGCTTGTGAGCAACAGCTGCCTGTGGGGCAGTATTTTAGAAGCTCTTGGCTTCTAATAAATTACAGGGGACTGTTCCACCTTTGTTTCACTTAGTTGTGTTTTTGTTCGTTTGTTTGGTTTTTGTTTTTTTGAGACAGGATCTTGCTCTCTCACCTGGACTAGAGTGCAGTGGGATCATCATAGCTCACTGTAGCCTCATACTCCTGGGCTTCGGCCATCCTCTTGCCTCAACCTCCTGGAACTACAGGTGTGGACCACCATGACCAGCTAATTTTTCTATTTTTTGGTAGAGGCGAGGTCTCATTCTTGTTCAGGCTGGTCTCAAACTCTTGGCCTTAAGCAGTTGTTCCGCCTCCCAAAATACTAGAATTACAGGCATGAGCCACCATGCCCTGCCTCACTCAGTTGTTTTGTTTGTTCAAGTACAGTTGGTTGAGCTCATGATTTAGAATAATAACACTTTAAGTTTAGTAATTCTTAAGCCACATCCATGATAAAGTTAAGTAAAAAAACTGCATTGCTGCTGTTAATCCAGTAGAGTCTAGTTGAAGTACCATTCAAACGTTTTTTTATTCCCCCCCATAAAACAGTTCTGAAAGATGAAAGATGACATAAGCAAATAGAGATATATATTATATTTGTGGATTAGAAGAGTCGGTGTTAAAATGTCATAATCTCCCAAATTGACACACAGATTCAATACGGACCCAATCAAATATCCCAGCAGGCTTTTTTGCGGGTTTTTTTTTTGTGGCAAAAGTTTAAGTTTAGTAATTCTTAAGCTACATCCATGATAAAGTTAAGTAAAAAAACTGCATTGCTGCTGTTAATCCAGTAGAGTCTAGTTGAAGTACCATAATCTGGTAAGATTCCAGATCTAGCAGATCTGCATAAAAATGCTAAATGGCTAACAAGGCATGTAAATGACATTCAAGTGGAAGAGAGAGGAACCTTGGGTCTGAGTATTATGCCTTGGTGAATACTCTGCTTCTGGTAGGCCTTTTGTTCAAATGCCTTTTGAGGGGAGAAGTAAAGCTGCTGCCAGCGTAGTTTGCTGCTGAACCACAGGATAAGGGAAAAGATCTCTGGTAAACCAACCCCAGTGCTTTTGAGATTAACTCCTAAATTAAATTTGTAATTTATAACACTCATTTATGCTGTTTCTCTCCTCTCTATCCTGCAGGGGTTGATAGTTCTTGGGGAGGCACCTCCCCCAGAGCATACAACAGCAGACTTATTTCTTCCACTTAGTTCTGAGGTGAAGACAGATCATGGGACTGATAAATTGGTAAGTATAAAAGATAGACAAGAATTGTCTTATATAAAAGATAGACAAGAGTAAGAATTCAGGGTATATAGCCTTGGCACACAGTTTATTCTCTGTAACTAGGATCCCTATATTGGTTGAAGAAAGGGAAAGTGTATTTTTTTTTTTAATCACTTTTGGCATTTCAAGATCTACATTCCTGAATAGACAACACAGGGCTTCTGCAGCTGTGTCGCTGACTATAGAATTTAAAAGCAGCTCCCAACTATCAAGATCGCACTGCCAGAGCAGGTATAGCATTAAGGAGTATTATTGGGAATCAGGAGATTCTTGGGTGTGTCTCTGACACCTTTGAGAGTCAGGTAACCTTTCTGGGGCACTATAACATACATTAAACCCATTTATTAAAAGGTTGGACTATGAAGTAAACTTATGATAACATTGTAAATGCTCTCTATGGGGGACTCACTCTTTTTCTATAATGAGTATAAAACTTATCTTCTGTATACTTAGATAAAGTCTAGCTCAGATCTCCCTCTTTATCCCTTTGCCTAATTTTTAAATTTTTTTTTTCTTCTTCTTCTTTCCTTGTTTATTTTTGAGAAGGGTCTCACTCTTTTGCTCAGGCTGGAATACAATGGCATGATTATACCTCACTGCAGCCTCCAACTCCTGGGCTCAAGCAGTCCTCCCACCTCAGCCTCCAGAGTAGCTAGGATTACAGGTGTGTGCCATCACATCTGGCTAAATTTTTTAATTTTAATTTTTTATAGAGATGGGGTCTGGCTGTTTCCCAGGCTGCTCTCGAACTACTAGCCTCAAGCAATCCTCCAACCTCAGCCTCCCAGAGTGCTGGGATTATAGGTGTGAGCCATTGAGCCTGGTCCTCTTTCTTTCAATACCACACTTAATTTCTTTTCTTTATGAATTCAAAGAGTATTTGTTTATTTCTTTCACTTTTTTACTTTCCCTAAAAGGTAGTGACCTGGCTTCTATGATTAGCTTTTGTGAGTATTAACATTTCTTGATTCAGATCCCAATGACTTAGTTAGGAATTTCAAAGTCCCACAGCAGTAGTTTATTATTCTGATTATGCTTCAAATCATAATTAAGACTAATAAGCAGTGCTGGCTCTTTAAATTGTGGGTTAAACTAGCCATTCTCCATGTATCTGCAAATCAGCTAAGGTGATTCTCTTTTATTTTTATCATTGTTAGCAGGAATTCATGTGATATGGTGGAAACTAACTTTTCTATGAGAAAGATCTTGGAGATGTTTATATATTAGAAAGATCTCTCATTCAGTTTTGAAAGCCAGCCACTGTTGGTAGGAATAGATGTGAAGACATTAGGAGATAGATAGTTCCTAACTAGAAAGTAGTTTTGAATAAATTAAAGAGCAGAATGCCACATTTTTCTACTGTTCAAGTCCATAATGCAACTTCATTATATGCTATCTACAGAATTTTTTAAAAGTAATTTATTAAATTGTTTCAGTGAATCCTCTAACCAGGGTGAAAAGTATTAAGTGAGAGAAAATATTAGGTAAGTTGGAACATCAGCTGGTGGTATGCATGACAAGTACGGGAAACGTGAAACTTGAGGTATACACGTTAGGGAGTAAGTTTACGCTTATATTAGGTTATTAAGTTTGAAACGTCCGATTTTCTTAAGTACTAAGTTTGACAATTGATATATCTCACATTTCACTTGACATTTCTTATTATTCTTATTGTTAAGGTACATCTGCATTTCTTTCAAGCACATGGTTTGGCTTATGATTATCTTTCATTTTTTTTTTAAGAGCAATTTTTGTGATACCAGGGAATAGTCAAAATTCATATTATTTTTGAATATGGGTTCCATCGCAGAACCAGTGCAGTGTAGACAGCTCGAAATATCAACAAAGTATTTAGGGAGGATGTGGCTAATGAACTCACACTACTTAAATGGTTGGGGAAGTTCTATTCTGGTTATTTTAATCTTGAACATGAACCTCGTGGGCGACCTGAGACCAAAGTGGATAATGATAAGCTCAAAGCTGTAGTGGAAGTGAATCCATCAACCTATGCGTGAATTAGCAGCAGGTCTTGACATTACTATTTCAGCAATATTGGACTATTTGAAACAAATGGGCAAGGTAAAGAAGCTGGATAGATGGGTTCCGCATGGATTAAACATGTATCAGAAGAGAAATTGTCTTGAAGCTTGCTCATCTTTGCTGTCGTGACATAAAGGTGAACCATTTCTATACCATATTGTTCTGTGTGATGAAAATGGATTCTTTTTGACAACCAAGAGTGTTTGGCACAATGGTTGGATAAAGATGAAGTGCCGAAACACAGTCCAAAACTGAATGTTCATCAAAAAAAGCTAATGATGTCTGTTTGGTGGTCCAGCACTGGCATTACCCACTACAGCTTCATGAAACCCAACCCGTTCAGTTAGTTGCGGTGGATGTCTACTGCAACCAACTGCACGAAATGATGAGGATGCTTGCGATTAAGCAGCCGAGATTGGTCAATAGAGACAGGCCAATCCTCTTGCACGACAGCACTGGACCATGTGTCCCACAAACAACATTACTGAAACTATAGCAGCTGGACTTGGAAACTCTCTGTCATCCACCGTATTCACCAGACCTTGCATCAACTGAGTACCACTTCTTCCAGACTTTGGAGCACTTCTTGCAAGGAAAAATACTCCATTCTTAACAAGCTGTGGAAAACGCCTGGCGTGATTTCCTCGCCACTTCGCTTTCCATCTTTCTGTGGCATAAACTGTGTCGATAGTTTAGGTGTATACTTTGATTACTTGTACTGCTTCTTGTTTGAGATATAATAAACTACACTTTGATTCAAAATCGGACATTTCATATTTAGTGAAATTGTTTGCTATCAGCAAACAATTGGAAAATGACCCTGAGAAACAATTCCATTTGCAATAGCATCAAGAAAGATAAAAATATTTAGGAATAAATCTAACAAGACGTTTATGACTTTATTACTGAAACCCTAAAACATTTTTTATTCCCCCCCCCATAAAACAGTTCTGAAAGATTAACGATGACATAAGCAAATAGAGATGTATATTATATTTGTGGATTAGAAGAGTCGGTGTTAAAATGTCATAATCCCCCAAATTGACACACAGATTCAGTACGGACCCAATCAAATATCCCAGCAGGCTTTTTTGCGGGGGTTTTTTTTTTTGTGGCAATTGAAGCGATTTTCAAATATAAATGGACATATGAAGTACTTTGAATAGCCAAAACAGTCTTTAAAAGCAAGAACCAAATTGGCCAGGTGTGGTGGCTTATGTGTGTAATCCTAACACTTTGGGAGGCTAAGGTGGGAGGATCGGTTGAGGCCAGAAGTTCAAGACCAAGCCTGGGCAACATAGCCAGACACCATCTTTTTAAATTAGCCAGGCATGGTGGTGCATACCTGTAGTCCCAGCTGCTTGGGAGGTTGACGCAGGAGTCGCTTGAGCCCAGGAGTTTGAGGTTGCTGTGAGCCATGATGACAGCACTGCACTCCAGCCCAGGAGACAGAGCAAGACCCAGTCTCAAAGAAAAAAAAAAAAAAAAAAAGGCAAAAACAACCAAATTGGAGGAGTCATACTCTACTCACACTGCCTAATTTCAAAACTTATTAAAAAGTTAAGATGTATAATGTGCTTATAACAGGGTTTGGTGTATAATAAAGTTGTTAAAAGATCTGTACTGTGTGTCTGTTAGTAGAACCAGCTATCTTGAGGGATTCATATTCTTCCAATAGGAATATAGCAGGTGTGTACAGGAGGGAGGGATTCTAAATCCTTCTCAGTAGGTCAGGAAAGGTACCTTCCTAGGGAAGAATGTGTTTGTTCTGAGTCTTGTGCAGTTGGTGAAGAATGTTGTAGGGAGTGAGTTTCAGCAGGGGAGGGTACTTCATGTGTAATGCAACACAGGCTTTATGGGGGAACTACAAATACTTTTTTGTGTGGGATGTTGGATGTTTTGGCCAATAAGTAATGGATTTTGTATTTATCTTAACAAATGTGTACTTTATCCTGTAACTGATAGGAAACTGTAGACTGGTAACAGATTTATGTATGAGTGAAATTTGCTTTTCAATGCTGGGTAAAATTTTTTTTAAATGATTTTTAGATTTACAGAAAAGTTGTAAATGTAGTACACAGACACCACATAACCTTCACTCAACTCCCCCTGATATTAACATCTTGCTGTAATAACCATTGTACAGTGAGCAAAACCAGAAAGTTAACATTTATACAGTACTGTGGATATTTTATTTGAATTTCTGTATTGTTAGTTCTCTCACTGATGTTATTTTTGTTTTCAAGAATCTTACATTGCTTTTAGTTATTGTATCTCTAAGTGTTCTCCAATCTGAGATTTCCTCTGGTTTTGTCTTTGATGACCTTGACACAAGGTTATTAGTCAGTTATTTTGTATAATGTTCCTCAAATTGGTATTCTCTGATATTTTCTCATTATTAGAGGTTATGCATTTTTCACAGACATGATATTGTTACCCTCTCTGCACCATAGCAGGGAGTTCATGATGTTAATATGTCTTTGTACTAGTGATGATAGGTTTGTTCCCTTGTTTAAGGTGGCGTTTGCCAGATTTCTGCCCTGTAAGGTTAGTATTTTTCCTTTTGTAATGAATATCTCGTGGGAAGACACTATACAAATATTTTGTTGCTGATTATATTTTCACTCATAATTTTATCATTCACTGATGTCTTTTTCCTACAACAATTATTGCTGTGTTATTTACTGAATGGTGATTTTTTTTTTTTTTTTGAGACAGAGTCTCACTCTGTTGTCTGGGCTAGAGTGCCATGGCGTCAGCCTAGCTCACAGCAACCTCAAACTCCTGGGCTCAGGCGATCCTACTGCCTCAGCCTCCCGGGTAGCTGGGACTACAGACATGCGCCACCATGCCTGGCTAATTTTTTTTCTATATATATTTTTAGCTGTCCAGTTAATTTTTTTCTATTTTTGGTAGAGACAGGGGTCTCGCTTTTGCTCAGGCTAGTCTTGAACTCCTGAGCTCAGACGATCCCGCCTCGGCCTCCCAGAGTGCTAGGATTACAGATGTGAGCCACTGCGCCCGGCCTGATTTTTCTATTTTCTACATTTATTAATTGGAATTCTGTTAGGAAGAGCTGTCTTCTCCCCACCCACAGTTTATTCACACAATTGTTTATGTCATAATGGATTTGTGATAGTTTCTACTATGGCTTATAACCTATTACTGTTTTCATTCAGTTGCTCCAACTGTCTCAACTTTGGGTATTAGGAGCTCTTTCACACTGGCTCCTGTGTCCTTTCAACATGTCCCCCTTATTTTTTGAAGTATTCACTTTCTGGCACCAGAAGATATTCCAAGCTCATCTTACTGTTTTGCCTGCTCCAGCCCTGGCTCTTTTTATTGGAGAGCAGTGTTTTATAGAAACCAGAATCTGGATATTAGTTGTGTTCATTACTACTTGATGTCAGTGCTTCTAGGATTTCTCAACAGATAAAACTAGGAAATGTGTGACTCTTATGCTCACACATAAATACACATATATCTATATTTATTTCTGTATCTACCCATCTATTTGTATATTGAAAACCGTGAGTTCATACTAATTCAACACAAAAGCCTTCCTGCTTCCTTACTGATATTTAGTTGTTCATAGTAGCCCTTAAGTAGTTTCATAATTGCCATCTCATACCACTGTGAGAAATAAATTTACTAACTCTATACAGTATCTCTGTACAGTAAGTATGTTCGTGCTATCATACACAGTCATAATGCTGTTATCCGAATTTACTTAGGTTCTTTTCTTCCCCTATACCTTTAGGTGTGGTTACGTTATTTTATAGTACAGTTAGGTTCATTTGTTACTACAGTATTCCTAATCTAGTTTCCTGTGTGTCCCCACCACCAACAAAAAATAGTTGGCTTTTTTTTTTTAATTTTTAATTTTATTATTATTATTATTATTTTGAGACAGAATCTCGCTCTGTTTCTTGGGCTAGAGTGCTGTGGCATCAGCCTAGCTCAGCAGCAACCTCAAACTCCTGGGCTTAAGGGATCTTCCTGCCTCAGCCTCCTGAGTAACTGGGACTGCAGGTGCTCACCACCACGGCTGGCTAATTTTTTCTATTTTTAGTAGAGACGGGTCTCAACTCTTGCTCAGGCTGGTCTTGAACTCCTGACCTCAAGCGATTCTTCCACCTGGTCCTCCCTGAGTGCTAGGATTACAGGCATGAGCCACTGTGCCTGGCCCGGTTTTTGTTTTTTTTGAGTCTGTGAAACATGGTTCTAAAAGCTATACATTCTCTTTTCTTTACGTCCTGTTCCCACTTACTCTTTGTAGGCAAACAATTTCATTAGTTTTTAGATTATCCTTCCTGTATTTCTTTTGCAGAAATGAGCAGAACATGTATATTTTCTTAAACCCCCCTTCTTCGGTAAATATTTTTTAAAAGACACAGTTTGAAATTGAGGAGGGATTTTTTGTTTGGGTTTTGGTTTAATTAGCAAAATCATTGTTTCTGTGACTATTGACAAGTAATGTAGTAATGTTACTGTTTGTGTACTAGTTTCTGTTTGTAAAATGAGCCATGTTCTTTTTACCCTTTCCTTACTCATCCTCCTTTATGGAATTGATAGAAAAAACAAGTGAACTATTAAGTGAAGGACTAATGCTCTCTAAGAAGAAAGGCATGCTAAAAATGTTAAGCTATTGCTATTTCTTTTAAAACAGTCCAAGATACATTCTTCGTACCATTGGTTAAGCAGGAATACTTTTCCTTGACGTTCTGTAGTTACTAGGAACAATGAGTGATGTATTGGCCTGAGAAGGGTTTTGAGATAGAAAAGAAAGGGGTAGATATTGGCTGGGAAATAATATGAATCACAGTAAACACTGACAAATTAGACCTTTTAAAGTAAGTTGGGCTGTGGATAAGTAAGTTGAGCAGTAAGAATTTATAAGACTGGTTTTTTTGCATTTGCTATACTTCTTTAGATTCTAGACACATTTTCAACAATGTTGATAAATATAAGTCTATGTTTAGGAGCCATTGGACTTACAACAACGTTATGCTATTGAAATTTTAAAATATAAACTAATTCAAAATTGTTCTCATGTAATTGTATAGATATACTTTTATCCTCAACCTACAGAAATAGGAAAGTGAGGCACATGGCCCCATTTTACATATGCAGAACTTGAGGCCTAGATAAATAACTTGGCAAAAGTGGAATTTTCAGAACATTCCAGTCTTGGTATAGTGCAATTTCTTGGCCACAGTACTAGTTGATGGAAATAACTGGTATACTATTTATAGGCCAGCCAATATTTTGGTAATTTTAAGCAAACTGCTGCAGAATATCATTGAAATGGGGAGCTTGAGACCTGAAATCATTCATACAAAGTAAAAAACTAATTTATTTTGATTCAGGAATAAAAGTTGAATTCCTATCACCTAGTTAGCCCCCCTATTTTAATTATATTTATGAGAAAGAGAATAGCCAAAACCAAACTGTTAAATTTTCTAGCCAAATGAATGTGATGTATTTAAGAAAATGATATTTCAAGCAGGTGTAACATGGCATTAATTGAATGACTAAAGTAAAAATAGATACATATGCTTTGCAGGTACATTTTAATTTTATTCTGTTTTAAGTTTGCGCCTCTTTGTTTTTACCCCTTTAGTTTTCTCTACTTATTGGTAAAACAAATCTAGTGGACATTGTTTCTTAGACTTCATAAAAACCCACCCCCATGGAAACTCTTAATTTAATTTTAGGTTTTCTTTAAGGGCTCTTTGTCACACTTGGTCTGGCTAAGAGGGTGGAGTAATGAATCAGACAGATGCTTGCTTTATGTGAATAACAAATTTGAATCTCATTGCTGCTATGTTAATCATTTTATGCTGTACACCTGGCCCTTTCAGTGGGTGGTGGGGAATAGTTTAGCAACCTTCTTGCTAAGTCCAGCTCTAAGATTGCTCCAAAAGGTAATCTTCTGGACTCTCCTTTGGAGAGAAGGGAATTACAGAAGCACTCTGTCTGCCACTTTAGCTTTTCTTCTCTTTTCTTTCTGGCTGTGGGATACATAAACCCTCAGTACGTCTGAACATCAAATAAAATTCAAATGGAAGCTTCTGTGATATTTTCTGTTCTTTAGGTGGGAGAGTCTTAAATTTGTTCATCCTCTTTATAGTTTTCTGTTGGATGACATATCTGAGTCATGTTTTAGTTTTCTAAAAACACTAATGATGTAAACCACTGTAGTAGTAATGATCAAGCTTAAATTAGAATGTGGATTTAACATTTCTAAAGTGTTTGTTAATGTTTCTTTACCCTCTGTTTGCAGCCTTGTAGACTACAAGATAGGTAATGTTCATTTTTGTTTTAAGGCAGTGTCAGTGTCTGTGGAGCTAGGTAAAATTAAATGCGTGTTTTATTTTTCTTTTTCCAAATCGAACAACATGATTGGGGTTAATATTTATTTTAAGCTTTTTGCATTTCATAATGAGTGAACCTCCTTGCCCAAATGCCCTGCTTTTAGAGCTTTGCTTGCTTGCAGAATTTCTCAAGGTCTCTAAGCAGATCCCTCCTGAACATCCAGTGTTTCCTTGTATGACTGGGACTGGTATCCAGAGATAGTCCTTTTCTGATTTTTATGTTCTTAATCTCTGTGTGCTTTTATATTCTTGACAACATTTCTGTGTAAATAATGTTTTGCCTACTGACTTCAATTTTGATTTGAATTACTCCAGGAAAGTTCAGATTTCTCTAAGAAAATCAATAACATTCACATTAAAGATTAATAACATTTAAATATATATATATCTGTAAGCATGAGAAACAAGACAGGCTGTTAGCAGTAGTTTGCTATGGGTAGTGAGATTACTGGTAATTTTACTTTACTCTTTAAACTTTCTATATGAAAGATAAATGTTTTGAAATGAGATTTTGTTGAAGAATGACAACATTTTATCTTGACAAGTGTCCTTGCAATTAAATCTCATAATCTCTACCAGAAAACTTAGTCACATGAAGAATCACCCGTTATGTAACCATGATGCCTTATAGAATAATACATAGATACATAGTTCAGATAACTGCCATAATTTAATGCTAAGATCTATATTTTAAGTGAATGTAAAATTGACAGGTATTCTTAAGATTTATATGCCAGCAAAAAGCTCACAGTTGCTTTTTGTGTTGAAAGGAAACTTCTTCAAATCTAGAAAAGCTTATAACATGCCTGAAGTCACACATGCTAGTTAATGCCAACCTGATTCTTATTTTCTAGTACTTTGTCATACCATATTGATGGTTTTTGAGGTTCCCCCTGTATAGTAAATTCTCACTACCTTTCAGGAGGATATTTGGGTTTATCTGTTTTTTAATGTAAAAATATTACCTAAATATAAAGAAATTTTCAGAATAGTTCTGCTATAACACTTTTTGTCTTGTCACTATCTATTTGTATTTTTAGTCACTACACATATATTAAAATATTTTTGAATTGACCCTTTTTTCTGAAACAATTTCTCTCTGTGTAAAAGACTATTATTTTTTCTCTTTTAATACTTGTCTGACATAAGGGGAGAAGAAATATCTTTTATGGTTCTTAATATTTTGATTTGGTATACCACAATTTATAACTTTTCTTCAGATGTTAAGCATTTAGATTATTGAATAGAAATCATTTCATTGACCACCTTCGTGAATAAAATTTTTGAGGGTGTGTTTATTATTATTCCTTTGGGGTAGATTTTTAAGATTGGTTAAAATACTTCGTCAGAAGAGATGAATATCTTTATAATAGCATGTTGCTTTCTAAGGAATGTCAGTATTGAGTTCAAGGCAGTAAGTCTGTGTACCAAATTTATCATAATTTTGATAATATTGACTAGAATTGTTCAAGATATCTGTGATACATTAGTAGATGTTGTACAGGGTATCCAACAAGGAAGGCAGAACATTTTCCCAGTGCTCACTCATTGTAGCATACTTTCATGACTTGTCTGTGTATGTGTTAAACTTTCATCTGGCTTTTAGGATAATTTGTATTAAAAGTTTTAAATTATCTTGCCAGTCTGTTGTCCTTTTTTGGTACCTGTCTAGGACTGTTTTCAGGTCTGCACATCCTTTGGTGTTTTCTCCTTGGGTGGGTGTGAAGATCAAAAAGAAATTCAACAATACCGAAAAATGGAATTTTAGCCTCAAAATACTGGCCTTGAAATGCACTGGTAGTGGTTATAGGAAGGAGAACTTCAGAAAACCCCAAAGTCTATTCTGGTGTAAGGAAGCAAAGACCACAGCCTTTCTGTGGTATTTTCACAACTCCGAAAACTGAGGGATAGCTTCAAGTGCAGCTATATTGCCTGTACTTCAGAGATGCTCTGTGATTGACACTCATAGCTGTCCCCTCTTCTTTTGAGCCTAATAAATACATAATTTGTTTTGAATACTGGAATTCAAACTTTTTCATATTCTTCCCATCTATGTTATTTCATTTTATATTCTAAAAATATATTTGATTCAGATAAAGACAGTAGTTACTAACTGATAGCATACACACACAACACACACATATTTTTAAACCAAGTAGAGTTTTTGGAAAACAAGCTTTAAGCCAGTAGATATTAACTACATTTTAGTTCCCTCTTAGTTGTCTTGATACTAAAGTTAGTGTATCCTTGATTTAGATGAAGGTTCCTGTTACCGTGTAGTTGTTTTTGCTAAGCTTCTGTTCTGTAGAATTGTTGGGGTCATTTCCTTGTCAGTAGGTACTCACTTTTAATCTGAAAAATGCTTACGTTCCTTGACACCCTTTCTCCAAAGCAAACACCCTTTCCCCAAAGCAAAAGCTAATTGTCTATTTCTTCAATTATGCAAGTTTTGTTTTTCAGGTTTGGTCATCAGAAATTTTAAGTGCTTCATGCAAATGAAATAGTGCTGCTTCTCAGGGATGCTGTTGGGTAAATGTTAATGTGTATTTTCTTTTTCTTTTCCTTGTTCAGATTGAGTCTGTTTCTCAGCCACTGGAAAACCATGGTGCCCCTGTTCTTGGTCATATTTCAGAGTCATTGTCTACCAAATCATGTGGAGCACTGAGACCTGTCAATGGAGTTATTAACACGTAAGTTTAGCCCTTCTACTTCTTATACTTAGTAGGCTTATAAAAGATATTTTGGAGCTCTTAGTTATCTCTAGCCGGTGCTGACCCTGGTTTAAAAAAGCAGAAACCTTATCACTTACTAGTATTTTGCATGTGTCCCGTAGCAAGTATGTTTTAATTAATATATTCATGTATTTTCCTTTTACCTGCTGTGGTCTAAAATGGACTGGGCATGGAGAAAAATAAAAGGTCCTGTTACTGTGAATTATTATTGTTGGTCTTAATCTTGGAGGAATTCCTCAGTAGTGTTTATATAACTGCTTTAGAACAGATGAGATCCCTGATGGCTGTTTGTAAATGTATATTTATGAAGATTCAAGGAATCTCTATACAAGTGAATGATGTGTACATGTCTAAAATTCAAGTTTCGTAGGAAAACTGATTCTAAGACAGACCATTAACATTTGCAATATTTATAATTTTGTAACATTGCAATTTTCTAGACTTTCTTTATTCGTGTTTTTGTTGTAAAAGAAAACTCAGTCACTACTTGAGTTCACTTACTGACTTTTGTGCTTTTCAGATATGATGCAGGTAATGTGTGCCAAGAGCCTTACACATAAGCACACACTTATATTAGTAGACATCAGGAGATTACCTACTTCTGCCCTAGAATACTTGTTTGTGTCTATAAGCATTTGCTATTAAAGGAGGTTGGACCAGTATTAGAGGCTTTGTTTCTTTGTATTTTCTGAGAA
Source organism: Avahi laniger (assembly GCA_963575035.1). NCBI lineage: Eukaryota > Metazoa > Chordata > Mammalia > Primates > Indriidae > Avahi > Avahi laniger. The sequence continues at coordinate 22,085 of CAUYSK010023080.1, read as the reverse complement.
GTGAATACTCTTCCTTCCCCTTGTGTAGTCTTCAGCCTGTCTTGGCAGACCACATTCCAGGTGACATCTCTGATGCTGAGGAACAATTACATAAAAAGCAACGACTGAATTTGGTTTCTTCATCATCTGATGGCACCTGTGTGGCAGCCCGGACACGTCCTGTACTGAGCTGTAAGAAACGGAGGCTTGTTCGACCCAGCAGCATCGTTCCTCTTTCCAAGAAGGTCAGTACCAGTGAGACTAGGTCACTGTCAAAACAGTGAGCCAGATGCTCGGATAGAGGGGATTGTCTCTTCACAACTTTGGTTTAACTAGTGTTTTCCAAACTTGGCTAACCACCAAGGTTTCCTAGGGAGCTTTATAAAATAGTAGGTTCCTGGGCCCTGTTTCCTAGAGATATTGAATCATTCGCTCTGGAGTTGGGCCTGGGAATCTTGTTTTCAAAAAACAAAAAGCCTCCTAGGTGACTCTTCAGCCAGGTTTGGCTTGAGCTTTTTAACCGAAATGAGAGAGACTGAAAGTTTAAGTGCTGCCATTAACACTTTAAAGGAGATTGGTGTTTCTTTTCACTTGTTCTTTTATCACTGAAAATGGTATTGTGAATGCTTTGTCTTAAAAGAGACTCTCCAGTATAATTTATAAATTGCTGTTAACTTAGGAATGTTTGTCTTCACAAAGAAAATGGAGATTAATTCACAACTGTAGGGAACTTTTGGTTGCTAACTCTTCAAGTGGAGTTGGCTTTATTCCAGAACTAATGGCCTTATTCCAAAACTAATGAAATAATACCCTAGTAAAATAAATGCAATGCGGAAGTTAAGGTTAAGAGCATTAACTTTGAAGATGGTAAACTTGGGTTTGAATCATGGCACTACAGTTTAGTAGTTTTGTGATTTGGTGCATGTTAACCACCCCTGCCCCCACTACTCCAAAGTCTCATATGTCTCATGTGATTATTTGAGGATTAAATGGAAATGTATGTAACATGCTTATTGGGGTGTCTGGCTGATAAGTTCCCAGTACAAAGTGACTGTTACTGTTACCAGTTTTTTGTCCATTCATTCATTCAGCAACTGTTTGTTGGCCTCCTGCAGTGAGCTAGACCTGTTCTAGGAACTGGGAATACAGCACTAAACAAAACAGATGAAAATTCTAACCTCTTGCTATAGTATTAAATTCTGGAGAGAAAAATGCAGCAGAGGAGAATAGAGAGTGCTGGGAGCTCAGATAAGGAAGAGATATGGAGATTAGGCCTTTGAGATATTCTAAGGCTTAGAGACATGAAAGATGAGGGAAAGGAGTGACTAATATAGTAGTAGGAAAATCAAGGGTGTGAAGGCAAGTGAAGAGTGTTTCAGAGAGGAAGGAGTGATCATCTGTCAGGTGCTATCGACAGGTCAAGTAATAAAGACTGAGAATTGAGACCATTGAATTTGGTAGATTGTTGGAGACATTGGTGAGCAGTTTTGATAGAGGGGGAAGAGGGTGAAAACTTGGTTAGAGCAGGTTCAGGAAAGAATGGGACATAAGGAATTGGAGGGAACCGTTATACATAATAGGTAACATTTTCAAAGAATATTGCTTTAAAGGAGAACAAAGAACCTGTTTGGAGGGGAATCTTTCTTAAGGCGTCTATTAACAACATACTTGCTGATGATAAAAGGGGAGAGGAGAGAATTGCTTGGAACCATTAACATTTGGACAGTGAATTTTCAATGCTTGCCTTGTTTTGTCCTGGTATGCAATTGTACTATATAAGTTTGCCATGATCTTTTTAAAGGAAAGTATTGTGAGAGTTGACTGTCAGGTGGCAACACCATTTCTATTATAGGTAGAGTCTGTTCTCACACTCTACTTGTAATACCAGAATACCAGAAATAGGAAAGAATAAGATATTTGGCAGGTTTCTCAGATTGACATTTGAGTCCCTCAATTTTTTTATTAGTAGTCATGTAAATCTAAATGATTTTCTGAAGAGTTGATAACAACAGGAAAGTCAGAAAACAGTATATTACTGTCAAATATAGGAAGGTAGTTTTTTGTCATGTCCTTGATGTTTTTAACAGAGTGCTTTTACATTAAACAACAAGAACCAAAAAAAAACACATGGAAAAATAGTGTTCTTCCTGTTTTGACAGTTTGCCAGCCACTGTGTCATGACATCTAGGGGTGTTATAAAAATGTTCTGAAAAATAGGGTGGCCTCCTGGATTTTTTTATTATTAGTAGTAGTAATAGTAGTATTAACTGTCTATGAAGTAGCAAACCTTCTTCTGATCCATACCTAAAAACTAGTGTACTTTTGAATATACATATACAATTTCAAAAGACATTTGAGAGAGGAGGTAGGCATACAGCTAAAGACCTTTTGGTTCCAGTGCCAGTTTCTTAAACAGAATCATTCTGATGTGCAAAATAAGCTGCATGAAAAACAGATAAATTGACTTTAGGACATAAATAATTACTAAGTATAGCAGAAACTTTAGAGTTCTGGCAAAACTGGAGACAAATGCCATTCCTTCTATCTTGATTGCTTACTGTGTCTCACATACCTCCTTGCTCTTGATGTGCCCTCAGTGGTATTTGTTAATGAGCAAGCATCTTGCCTTCTAACAAAGTGCTTCCCTTCATGGAGCTTACTTTCTAATGACAGAGCAAAGAAATTAACAGATAAATTATTTTCTGATGCTGATAAATGACAATGAGTTCACATTTGTAGTGGTAAAATGTGCTTTCAAGTTTCTGAAGAAAAGAGAACCTTATTGAAATTGTTTCTAGATTAATTCAAATTACAATTATAATTGGTCTCCCCACTCCTCCCTCTAAAAGGTGAGTTCTAGTATATTTATCAGATTATAGAAAACAAATGATTAATGTCAGTCTTTTGGCCTTCACCTACATTTTAAATGATGTCTCTGGCATTCCAGAAACAAATATAAAATGCACTTTAGGGAATTACTTCAATTGCTGCGTTTTTTTAAGCGGCTGTTGGCTTAGTTCAGTCATGGCTGGAATGTACCCTAAAATTGAGATGCATATTAAGTGTAGTAAGCCATTTCTTTTTGCCCTTAAAGGGCTGTTTTTATATCGTTGGTATATTTTAAAATTAGTGACTAGACCATAAATAGCAAAGAAATAAATAGCAAAGAAACCTATTGGTAAGTAATGAAAGGCCTTGAATGCCCAAAATGTTGATTGCAGTTTTAGCCTCTAGGTTTTAAAGTTTTGAGCAGGGAGTACCATAAGCTATTTTTGGAAAGGTAAATCTGTAAGTAGTTTATGTTTGGGGTGTATTGGGACAAAAGAAATTGGAGGCAGAAAGAAAGACTAACAGTAGTAAATCCTGGAGGAAATGATAGTCTGAGAGCTCTAAAGCTCTCAATATGGAATAGATTTTAAAGGTAATCCTAAGGAATAATCACTAGGGGTGAATATCAGAGTTGGGAAGACAGAGGGCTTTGAGAATGCTAGAGCAATGTTATCTTCCATGGAAACAGGTAAAGCTGCTGGAGAACATGGGGTACTTTTCTATGTCACAATTTTATTATAATATTGTGACAGATAATTTCCAGTTGCCTATATTGCTATTTATTGTGTGTTTAATCTCTTTAGGGGTCCAGCGTGGTAGATGGTAGTGTTTATCTAAGCCAGCGAATTTTTAAAATATATGCCATTATGTTCATTTCCTGGCCCCCTGCTTCTGTGAGGGCAGATGTTTATGACTTAATCTAAATATTAGTTTTCTAGATAACTAAGAATTCAGGTCAATAAAATTTAAAAAAAAATTCAGCACTTATATAAGGTGGCTATTTATTTGTTCAAGTAAAGTTATTTTATAAATTAAATCATAGTACTAACAGTATTTTATAAAGAAAAGAATGTAGTTTTATTAATTGACTACATTGTTCTCATTCTCAATTTACTGTGAACCCTTGGAAACTTGTATATAGTCTGGCAACTAATAGCAGTAGAACAGATAACACCTATGTTTATTATTAATTACTCTTGAAGTTTTTGGATTGCCCTTAATATTTCTTTTTATTTTAAAATATTACAGGAGTACAAATGTTTTGGTTATGTAAGTTGCTTTTGTAATAGCATTTCTTTTTAATTTTTAAAAGTACCATTTCCTAACATTGTTTGGCAGTGTCCTGGCATGATCGTAAAATTTTGTAGACTGTGTTGTATAAAAACTGTATTATAGGAAGATTGCTCTGGGCTAAATTTTAAAGTTGACTTCCATAGAATTCCCCGTGGTCCTCCTTTCCATTGTATCACACTCAGTGAATGACATTTGCATACAGGACATTGTCTTATGGCTGTGCCCGGGTTTTCTATAGATAATCAAGATAGATGAAGACTACGATTCTGGTCTTCCTAGTTTTAATTCCTCCTATTTTAATCCCACTTTCATGACATTTTGGTTGAGGACTAAAGAACTGAAATTATTATGATTCAGTATTATCATATAATTTGATATCTAATGGGTATGTTCCTTATTGACAGAGACTGCAGTAGACTTTGGAGGCCCAACTTTTTAATGCTAATTAGACATTTGGAAAGGAGCAGTAGTGCCATGTGGAAAATTGTAGTACCATGGAAAATAAAGCTAGTAAACAAGTACTCAGAAATCACTCAGTGCCTAGAACAATAACCTCTAAACTTTTATGAGGATGTTTTTAATATACACACACAAACATACATATACACACACAATGGATTTTGAAAGATAAAATAGAGTAGAAGCTCTAACGTTTTATGTCTTCACTTTGTTGGATCTTGATTGTGATAGAATTATCAAACCTTTCCAGTTGTTCACAATGGGAAAGTTAGATAATGACTTTCAAGTGTAAAAACAAAAGCAAAGAATTATAAATTATCCTCAAACCAAAAGAATTCGTTTAGGTACTTTGGGCGAATATTCTGTGACTAACAAAGAATGAAGAATAGGGCCTTACTTTGATATGAAATTCCTCCATAAGGTATTACATTGGGTTTTTCCTGGGAAGTACTTCACAGAGAATTGATACTATAGTATTAAGGGAACATGGAATTTCTCCATGTGTCCAAGTTTTTTTTTTTTTTTTTTTTTTTTTTTGAGACAGATTATAAAGCACATGCCTGGGGTGAGTGCCGTGGCGTCAGCCTAGCTCACAGCAACCTCAAACTCCTGGTCTCAAGCAATCCTACTGTCTCAGCCTCCCAAGTAGCTGGGACTACAGGCATGCGCCACCATGCCCGGCTAATTTCTTCTATATATATATTTTTAGCTGTCCAATTAATTTCTTTCTATTTTTGGTTGAGGTGGGGTCTCACTCTTGCTCAGGCTGGTCTCGAACTCCTGAGCTCAGAATGATCCGCTCACCTCGGCCTCCCAGAGAGCTAGGATTACAGGCGTGAGCCACCGCGCCCGGCCTAGACATGATTTTTATAAAATGCTGATTTATTTATGAACTGTTGCATGATCTCAGCCATACATTAGAAGTTTGTTTGAACTGAAATTTAAAGAGGACTTCAAATTCCTATGTGTTATCTTAGGGCCAAATATGTAAACTTTTTTGAATGATTATATAATGTCCTTTTTTACTTAGATTTATGAAATTTTGAATGACTTTCATCAGTGAAAGAAATAATACAGTTTTCCATGATTTGTTATTTAAATCCTCTCCATCGCGGCCCGGATTGCAGAATGGGGGATGGACACAGAAACACACAGACACACACACAAGACGTACAAGACTGCAGTGGGGATTCCACCAGTCGTTTTATTTATATATACTTTTTCTATGTCCGGTAGCTATTTCCTGGTATGTGACTACCTTGGGCGCCTTGAGGAAAACACATTTTTATTCCTTTTAGACAATTGCTCAAGGGAAGCAGACGCTTGCATCTGAGCTTCTTAATCTCATTACTGTATGCAGGATTATGAGACGCCTTGGCCTGTTTGCAAGACCCCAGGCGCTTGGTTATCTGTCATAAAGCTATCTGTCATGAGGAATAGTTCTATTTGGTCAACAGGCTGTGTCTGGACTTATTGTCCTCTGGCCCCAAGGAGAGCACACCCAGTTTCGCTGACTCTGGCTTAAGCCAATTTTGCCCAGGGATTGTCCCTACCCTCTCTTCTCACACCCTATATTGCCTGTGATGACAATTTTGCATGCTACTTTACAACTCAGTCTAATTTTACGTACTCAGTACCTGTTAGTTATCAGCACTAATTGAGATGGGAAACACTGATCTAGAGACTCCAAACAGCAATTAGTTTTAAATTTTCATTGTGATAAAATATACACAACACAAAATTTATCATTGTAATCATTTTTACATGTTCAATTCAGTGGCATTAAATACATTCACAAAGTTGTGTCATCATGACCCTATCCATTTCTAAAATTTTTTTTATCATCCCTAACAGAAACTGTGCCCATTAAACAATAACTCCCCATTCCTCTCTCCCCCCAGCCATGGGTAACCTCTGTTCTACTTTCTGTCTCAATGAACTTGACTGTTCTGGATAATGTATATAAGTGGAATCACGCAATATCTGCTTTTTGGTTCTGCTTATGCTTAGCATGTTTTCAGGGTTCATCCATGTTGTAGCATGGATCAGAATTCCATTCCTTTTTAAGGCTGAATGATATTCTATTGTAGGAATATACTACATTTTTTTTATTCATTTATTTGTTGAAGGACATGGGTTGTTTCTATGTTTTGGCTATTGTGAATAATACTGCAATGAACATTGTTTTACAAGTATCTGTTTGAGTCTGCTTTCATACTCTTGGGTATATGCATAGAAGTGGCGTTTCTGGATCATATGGTAATTCTGTATTTAATCTGTGGATATATCAGCTGTGGGCAGGGCTTCATGTTTCCCAGAACCATTTACTGGGTGGGTAAATTGATCCAACTCAGAGGGAGGTACTAGGAAGCTTGGTTTCGTCCTCAGGTTCAAGCAGTACCCTCTAATGCAGATTTGTCAGCAATAAAGCTGACGTTTTGACTCCTGCCTGACTCCTGAATCTTTTCCTTGTTTTAGAATCCATAGAGAGAAGATATGTGCTAGTAATCTTGTTATCTGTTCTCATAGCAAGAGGTCCAGCCTGTGTGTGGTAATTATCCCCTTCGACTTAGCCCACTTTGCACCACTGAATGTATGACACGGAGAAGCTATAAGTGTCAAAACAGTTATAAACATTAGGTCATTTATAGCTGGAATGGTCAGGAAAAACTTCATGGAAGAGGTGATTGAGTTGATCTTGAAGGAACAGTTCATTTACATTGGCAGGAATGAGTTGATTGGCAGTTCAGAAGAGCTCTGAGGGGAGCAATGATGAGTCTCTGGAGAAGCCCAGCAATGTTCAGCCAAAAGAACAGTCAAGTCTGAATGCTGTGAAAAGGTTTTTGTTTTGGTACAGTGGGAGTTAAGGCAGGAAAACGGGGTGGGGGCCAGATCTAGCTGGTATTAGCATTTTAATAATGAAAGGCACAATTTTGAAAGGATAACATTGATTAATCAAATTGGAAATTATTTCTCAAACCTGCACTTTTAAAAATAATTATTTTAAGAATAATATTTCTAGAATTTTATATTATTTTGTTTGTGTTCTCCAGTTGGCTGCTCACACAAGGTGGGATGCACACACACACGCAGGCACACTCACACCCCAGTAGACTTTTAGAAGTGCTCAGAGCTTTTCGGCTAACACTCACCCAATGGCTTTCACACCCTGTAAAGCTGACTTGCTGCTGTTTCCAACAGATATGTGAGAAGAGGTGAAAAATAATACAGTAATTACACTGTGAAACCAAACACCATTGCTATCTAATTCAGCATTTCATAGTGATTCTGAGTCATAGTCACACCAACAAAATGGATCAAAAGGATAGGATTATAAAATACTATTAATGGATTAACATTTCAATATTTCACAAATTAGCCACAGAACCTTTATTTTCTTAGAATGCTATCGACTTTCTTATTTTCTACAAACCTTGTAAAACAGGTATCTATTTTTTAAAATCTTTTGAAATAAATTATTGATATGTCGAATTTACAATTTGTAGGACAGGGCTGGGTAAATTTGCTTAAGGATCCCAAGTACCTTCTGAGAAGAAAAGGACTAGGACTCCTGTTAAAGGATAATTTTTCAAAAAAGATAAAATCCTGATTGTCCTACAGATATAAAAATTGATACATGTTAAAGATTTCATTTTACTCATGTGTAACAGAACCAGTCAGATCTTATATCCAATTCAAAGGAAAAGTCAAAAAGCACAAATTCATATGGAGCAATGGAATTGAATTGCAAATCAAGGTAAAACTGGTTTGTCTACAGAAGGGAGGGAAGTTAAGAGAAAATCTACTGGAAGAGACAGAATTTGTATGTCTACTAACCTGCAAAGTTTTATAAAAAAGCTCAAAGCAATGGAAGGCTAGAATCTGATAACTGCAAAGGATGTGTTATATGTAGATAATGTATAGTTTTCTAATGAAACACAAGCTTTTTTCTATGCCTTTGGGAGCATAGGCAGGGCCAATGGGAAAGATGTTCTGGATGCAGACCTAGGTGGTGGTAGGTTCTAGCCTACCCTCCTGGGACAGGCTGGTGCCCTAGGAAGTAGCTGTAATAGTGCGGGATATTTTCCATTTGCTCCTCCTTACTTGCTCCCCTTCCCTACTCTGGAATGCTGACTTGTCTGGATTACATCACTAGGCTTTCTTGCCCGCTTTTTGCAAACTAGTTTGCCAATGGGACACACCAGCAGGATGCTGAAGGGTGAAGTTTGGTATCCCTTTCTCCCCAGCTCCCTTCCTGTGGGCTTGCTGCAGGTTGGTTGTGCCTTTCAACCAAAGATCACAGCTCTTCCAGCACCCTTTCAGAGTCCTGTCTCTGGTTTCCGGTATCCTAGCCCTTTCTCCAACCCTCGGGCTTCGCTCTGGAGTGTTGTGCTACCCCATACATTTCCCTGCATCATGCCCACACCTTTGACAATAGTCACTTTTAAAAACAACTATTTGTTTTAAAATAACTATTTGTTGGGAATTTGACAAACAGAGTGAGTAAGTTTAAAGCTATGAAACGAAGCACTGAGAGCACAGGCTAGTTTTGGCAAGAGGCCCACGTGACTGAGTGTAGCACTGACTAGGGTGGGTGTGCGAGGGTGTTGGGGAAAGAATGATCTTCTCTCACATCTAGAAGATCTACTGAGAACTGGCCAGGATCTCAATTAGTGGCAGTGGCAGCGACTAGAACACAAGGTGGAGGCTTTCTCTGGATGTGCAGGTGCCGAATTCAACAATATTTGACATTTGGCAGATTTGTAGCTGTTTTTAAAACAACTTGCTTTTGATGGCAGGTGTCCTATTATCCAGTGTCGAGATGGCACATCTGAGTTCCAGCACCTCCAGGAAGGTGGTGGTACACCTGAACTAACCTATTAGTTATGAGGAAGCATCTAGAGAGTTTTGAGGTTCTTGATGGGAGGTGTGTCTCTGGAGAAGAGAATTACAATTTTGGCAAATAAGTGAGAAAAGAATTTAAGCTATTTTACTGATTATATTCTGTAATTAATTTTAAATATAATACTTCAGTATAGGCTGTGATGCATAGGCATGTGTAGATTAACCATAATTTGTACCCTACGGGAGGTTAATTAATATCCGACGATACTCTAATTGGAAATCCAAAGTTGATAGCTATTTGAATCCGCAAAACATGATTCATTATTCAGCACAAGGGGTGTTAGAAATTCTTTTTCATTGATTAAATGAATGTTTTTAAAGTGGTCGGCTAACATGATTGCACAGGTATCTTGTTATTGCATGAATATGTCAAATCAGATGAGTCTGGTCACTTAACTTCAAAATAGTTCCCTCGATACAACAACATGTAGCTCATCCCCATTTCCCACTTTCCCTCACATTGAATGTGGAAGATTTGATCTTCTGTACGTTTAGAAGATTAGTTGATCCTACCGTCATATTATTACATTTACTTCACAGTGGAACTTTCATTCAAAATACTTGTTGCAATAGAAAAAATGAACATAAAAGAGGACTTCAGTGAGCTTACAATGACAATTGTGTATTATTCAGGATAAGTAGGTTATGAGCACCAACAAATAGCCCCTAGAATCTCAGTAGCTTAAAACAACAAAGTTTTTATTTTTTGCTTATGTTATATCTCAACTGAGGGTCCACTCTACATTGTCATCACCCGTAGACCCTATCTCATAGAGCAGCAATTGGAACATGATTCACTGTCTTGGAACAGTGATCCCCAACCTTTTGGCACCAGGGACAGGTTTCATGGAAGACGATTTTTCCATGGACAGGAGTGGGGAGTGGTTTTGGGATGATTCAAGCGCATTGCATTTATTGTGCAGTCAAACTTCTCTGCTAATGAGAGATAATCTGTATTTGCAGCCGCTCCCCAGCACTAGCATCACCACCTCAGTGTCATCTCAGATCATCAGACATTAGAATCTCATAAGGAAGGTGCAACCTAGATCCCTCACATGCACAGTTTACAGTAGGGTTCGCTCCTATGAGAATCTAATGCCTCCACTGATCTGCTAGGAGGTGGGGCTTATTCTGTGATGGGGGTGATGAGAGTGGCAGTAAATACAGACGAAGTTTCACTCACTTGCCGCTGCTCTCCTCCTGCTGTGCGGCCCAATTACTAACAGGCCAAAGACTGGTCCAGTCAATAGCCTGAGGGGTTAGGGACCACAGTCTTGGAAGAAGGAAAAAGGAAACACCCTCTGGAAGGTCTTATATTGACAAATACAATGCAATATTTTGATCACAAGACAGAGAGTTGAAAGTATTTGGACAACACCATTATATATACCACAAGTTGCATGACTTCGATTGTTGTTGTTACTACTTGTTAACAAATGTTTATATGCATGGCAAAATTTAACCTGAGACTTACTTTCATTATAGCTTACCACCTGGCAGAGAGGTTGTGGGAGAAGAAACAAAAGCCTCCACTCATCTTTAAGAAGTGGAAGCTATTGATATTGACCAACGAAGTATCGAAAATTGTTGAATGGACAAAGTGACTTAGGTCAGTGTGCATCAAGTGAAATAGGAAAAGAAGATGTGACTTCCATGTGAGGAATAGGGATACTGGCTACTGTATTTCATCTCATGTCATCTGTAGTTTAAATGCTTGTCAATGGTGATGGGACACTGGAGCACAATGGCAAAAGTCTGAAGATTCCTAAGAATTTTTCTATGAATATTCTAGGTCTTCCTGCCTGCCTTCTTTGCTTTCTTTTGCAGCATAGTTTGTGCTTAGTAAATATTTCAACATCTTGATTACTCTATAGGGCCCCATGGCACCAAAGACAAACAGTGAAAGTTCAACAACCTCTCACTTGGCTATTCGAGCAGGTGGGATCTTTAAAATAATCCCCTTGACTGTTAAGGATTCTGATGGCCTATTTGGAAGTTCCTTTCTTTAGTCCCCAAAGTCATGCAGTATTCAGAGAAACATCTAAATGAAAGTTAATTTCCAGCACACAGTATACTCGCATTTACTGCCAATTAACTGTAGCCTAGAGCTAAGCATCATATTTGAGGATGAAATTTTTTTTTGTAATGCAATACACAAAAAGCAATTATAATGTTTTTTCCTTATAATCAGTTAAGTCGTATAGAAAAATAGGACTGCTGCTTAGTAATCATCACACTCTGTTCAACTTCCTCCATAATTTAATAGGTATAAGATTCACCTAAACCTCAAATTATCCAATAATTGAGCAAATTTGTAACTTAGATAAATCACTTTACATTCTTCTAGATTATTCAACTAGTTAAAATGATGAAGTTAAAATATACCATATCTAGAGCTTTTCTTAGAAATGTTTTTATTCTATAATAAGTTTTCTGAATGTAAAGTAACCATGTTCAGAATTCAAAACAGCTGGCCTTACCTGTATCATGACTGCGTATAAGGTGTTGCTGGACTACAGCAATCCACTGGTGGAAAGAAATAGAGATAGAGCTCTCTGTTACACTGGTCTGAATTTAAAAAGAAAACTGCTTCAGAAGTGGGAATGGTATAATCTCTACGTCGTATGCCAACAATAACTCATTTAAACATTTTTTTATTGAATTTCAAAAAGCAAAAGTTTGCCTCTTTAGAAATTGAATGATTTATCCAATAGGTTTTTGATACAAATTAAATATTTTCTTTTGTATTTTCACAAGAAACAATTTCCTAACCATACCATAAAAGCAGGCTGTAGACTTATATTCATGATTAAGTTGACTCCATTAAGAATCTTTTCAATTTTCTTTCTTCTCTGTCCTTTGAAATAACTAGAAATCCTGAGCAAGATATAAGAATGCAAACGGGATGGTCATGGGTGTGTAGGGAGAGAGTGATTATGGATTGAACGGAGTCGGGTCAGCCTTGAAGTCCTGTTAGCTTTATCAATTAGAAAACCACTCAGTCAAGCTTCCCAAAGCTAGGGAATCTCATAAATTTGTCCGACTTCTGATCCTTTTTTTGCTCTTCTAAGGAGCTTCATACTCATTTATGGCTTTAATAAAGCACATCTCTCCTTTGTTTCATTCTATGACTTTGCAAGGTGGCAATGATTCACAGAGAGTTTTAGATAAAATGTTAGAAAGCTGATGGGTTACCCTTTACAGTGGCATAATGCCTCAAGCCAGTGAAAATTCTGTAGGCCCTAAGAATGTCTTGAGAAGTCAGATTCACTGACATTCTCTTTTACGAGACCGTAAACGTGGAACTTTCTAGCACTATGCCGGGTACACTGGAGGACTTTCAATACTGTTAATTAAAAAAAAAATTTAAAAGTAAATGTATGTGGTGAGGAATTCTTCCACTTCTGTTTATATAATACAGAGATGGTTATCTATACTTAGAAAAAGAGTCATTTTATTTCTGTCTCTAGAGATAATATGCTTTTAGGTAATACTCATTAAGACAGTAGAAGAATATTAGAAAGTAACTTGTTTACTAAATGTGCTTATTAAGTGTGCAGATTCTGAAGCTCCATTTCAAACCTACCGGAACAGAGTATCTGAGTGATGGCTCAGGAATTTGCATTCTATCATGATTCTTACGTATTCTTAAGTTTCAGACCTTCTATTGCTCAGGGACATGGGGCCTTTGCACCAATGGTTAAACTTGCTTCAATTAACTAAGTTACACTTAATAGTAGATGCAAACACGTAAAAAAAATAGGGGATCTGAATTTTTTTCAGAGAGCTCATCTTTTTTCAAACTCTAATAATTATAATTTTTTAAAATCTCAAAATACTAAGGGGGTACAAATGTTTTTGTTACATGGCTTGAGTCAAGGCTATAAATGTGCCCCTTGTCCGAATAGTGTTCATTGTACCTGTTAGGTGGGGTTTTGTTCTTCCCCTTCTCCCCTCCCCCCTGCTTGATTTCCAATGACTTTTACCTCCCTCTGTGCACTTGTGTACCCATTGGTTAGTTCCAATTTATTATAGATATTAATTACAACTTGAATTCCTTTTGAAATACCTTCTGTTTTTTTTAGAGATTTCTGTAGATTTTTGTAAGGAGGAAGGTAACAGCTACCAAGAGCTGGACAAGCACAGTGGGGATTTACACCTTTCTGTCTTTCCTCCATTTCTTTGTCTCTTAAACACATCATTAATACAAAAACAAGTAAATAAATGCATATTTGTCATAATAAATGCATACATATAAATATGTAGGCATCTGAAACACCATTTTAGTTTGGATCTTAGCCATGCCCTAAACTGAAAGGGTAGACTGGGGTCAGGCAGGTCAAAATGGGGACTGAACTTGATCTCTGTTTTTAAACTATAGTCCCTTGAATGAGTGTCCTCAAGGGCCAATAAACCTGGGTAAAAGGAGGACCAGTGTGCATGGCTCCAGGCTCCCACCCTTGCTTTAACCAAAGCAAGCTCACTTTCATGTTTGCCACATTGGGGATTTGAAACAAGAAAACCAGTGTACTATAGGAATTCCAGGTGTCAGACTTCAATATAGATTAAAATTTGGAGAAGCATTTCTAGGTTTACTTAAGTGCCTAAAATAATCAAGGAGTCTGCCCTATAATAACAGCAGGGATACTTCTTTTCCTTTCTCTTGTTTCAAGGTTGTATAATTCCCATTGGAGTGGAGGGTAGAATTTCACTGTGTAACAAAGTTAGTAGGTATGAACGTTCCTATTTTATAAATTGCTCTGACGGAGACATTTATCCATTTAGAAAGCCAAACTTCTTCACTTAGCCACTGAAGTCACCTGCTCTACACGTGTGTGTTCTTTGGCAAGTTAGTTATTCATCCTTTGCCTCGAGTTTCTAATTAAAAAACAAATAAGGGTATTGATGTCTGCTTTTACCCTATGCACAGGGGACTTTGTAATAGTAACTGATCATAATAACCTGACAACCACTTCATGCCCAAGAGAAGGGCACTGTAATAGCAAAGAGGTGATGATTATGATTGGATTGTGATAATGATGAAGTACCAAACCAACCAACTTTAAAATAATACGTTTAGAAAACCCAGCAAAATTTTCATGTGACGAATTAAGTGTCAACATCTAAAGGCAGCCTGGTCTAGACCCAGGTCCAGCCTGTAGGATTCAGTGTGACCTTGATCCCCTCACTTCCTGCATCTTGTCCTGTACCCTCTCCCAGCTTCTCGGCTACCCACTTTTATGGGCACACCTTACATATTGATATCAACTATGCCTGCACCTCTTTATAATCTTAATTTTAAACATTTTAAACCCCAGCAGAACCTTCAATCTAAGGATGCTAACATATTTTCACTATCCCTCAGCCCCACCATGTCTTCATTTCTTTTGTTACTTCATTTAGATTCCACTTTCTATCATGATAACAGCCTGCTGTGTGCATTCTTAACTCTTTTGTTCCTCTCTTCAGGTATATGTTTGCCAAAACTCCAACCCTGGTAAATTTCCTTGCTCCCTGCCCTTGAGTAACTGAGAAAGACAAGCATGATGACTAAATTCATTCTCTATATATGACCACAGAGCTTTAGTTGGCCCAGCAAGCTTAGAGCATTTCCCCTTTTAACAGTCTCCCATATTTCCATATGACTATTTCATATCATATACAGTTTGGATTAGATTCAGCTGCACATAACAGAAATCCACTGATGAATCTTCTTACATAAAGCTCAAGAAAGTATTTCATGGCTTTTTTTGCAGTTCTGTAAAGTCATCAAGGGTCCAAGAACTTTCCTCTCTTTTGCCTTCTTCTTTTCCCATGTTTAGTACATGGGTTTTATCCTCAAGGGACTAATATGGCTGCTGGAGTGTTGGTCATCATATAGGAGTTCCAGGGAGTGGAAAAGAGAAGTGCACGAAACACGAGAGGCACCTCTAAGCTGAGGCACTTTCTTTTAAGGAGTCTTCCTGGTAGTCTCATACAGGATTTTCTCATACTTCTCATTTGCCAGAATGTTGTTAACTGGTCACACTTAACAGCAAGAGAGAATGGAACATATAATCTTCCTTCTGGGCAACAGGGGGTCAAACTAAAAATAGGGGTTCTTTTACTAAGAAAGAGAGAGAGAGCATGGATATAGGGAAAATCATTTTTGCTACATAACTTTTCTTTTCTTCTTAAATGTTAATATCTCCTCCACATTGCCCTGCTCCCCATTAAGACCTTGCTTGTTTCACAGAGAGAACAGAAAAGTCGGAAGAAAATATTCACATAATTCCAACAGAAAATTAACAAACTCATCTACTTTCAACTCCACATGCTCCTTTAGCTATGATTCCGTTTCTTTGTTTCCCTTGACAGCAAACTTCTCAAAAACATGTCAATTGCCCTTCATACTTCCTTGCTTCCCGTTTTCACTAGAACCCAGTCAGTCAGGCTTCTGCCTTCTGAAACTGTATTGTCAAGTTTACTACTGACCTCCATGTTTTCAAATCCAATGATCCTCATCATCTTACTTGATGTAGTCCTCTTACTTGATTCTCATATTAGTTGACGTAGTTCATCACTTTCTCCTCCTTGAAACTCTTGCATCTCTTGCCATTCAGTACACCACGATCTCTTGGTTCTCTGCCCACCTCTCTGGCTATTTAGTCCACATTCTCTTTGCCGGTTCTTTCTTGTCTTCATGGCTTCTCAACGTGTCAACATGGATGCCTAATAGACATCTCAAATTTAACATGTCTGAAACAAACTTTTTTTTTCAAGACAGAGTCTTGCTGTGTTGCCCGGGCTAGAGTGCCATGGTGTCAGACTACCTCATAGCAACCTCAAATTCCTGAGCTCAAGCAATCCTCCTTCCTTAGCCTTGTGAGTAGCTGAGACTACAGGTGCCCATTCCCACACCTGGCTAATTTTTTATGTTTTTAGTAGAGATGGGGTCTTGCTCTTGCTTAGGCTGGTCTTGAACTCCTGAACGCAAGTGATCCTCCTGCCTTGGCCTCCCAGAGAGCTAGGATTATTGGCATGAGCCACCACGCCCGTCTGAAACTAAAACTTTTAATCTAAGTATCCTCATTTTCCAGTCTTCGACATCTTAGTTGGTGACAATTCTATCATTACTGTTGCTCTGGCCAAAAGGTTTGAAGTCATCATTGTGTTTTCTCTTTGTTTCAGTTTCTACATCTTGTCCGTAAATTCTGTTGGCTTCACCCTCAAAATATCTCCATACCCTGACCTCTTCTCACTATCTCTACTGCTAAGAACCTAGTTCAAGCCTTATCATTTCTCACTGGGACCAGTGTAATTGAACTGTATGTTCCTGCCTTCTTCCTAGAATTTTCTTCTCAATATACCAGCCAGAGTAACCTTTTAAAAATACAATTTAGTTGCCACCACTCCTTTGCTTTAAAATTCTCTAATAAATTCCCCTCTTACTTAGAATAAAATCTAAACTTCTTAGCCTCTGAACACAATTTCCAAGGTCCTATATAATCTGGCCCCTGCTACCCTTCTAACTTCACTTCCTCCTTCTATCCCTGTACTTAATTACGCTCCAGTCACTCAGATCTACATGCTATTTTTCAAACATGCCTAGTACATTTTTACCTCAGGGCCTATGTACTTGTAGAATTTGTTCTTGGGCTCACTAAGCAATTTATTTATTTGTTTGTTTATTGTCTGGCTTTCTCCATTAGAATGTAAATTTCAATAGAGTAGAGATCTTATCTGTTTGGTTTTTTCCTGTCTCTACATTTCCAACACATAGAACAGTGCCTGATATACAATAGGTGTTTAATAAATGTCTATTGAACACATGACTTCTCTTAGAGACCAACTTGTGTATCCAGAGCTGTACTGGATACCTCTTGAATTTCTTGTGAAATAAGTTGCATACAAGTTGTGTTTGATCACAAATTGGCTCCTTCAGGGCTGCTTCCCAAACCCCCTTGATGGATTTTCTGGCCTCATCACTGCCAAGATCATGATAGGGATGAGGGAGGTGTGAAAGCAGACACTCCGGCTCACGGCCGCCCAATTGGAATCCCTTTGGAATCTCCATGCCCTTCTCAGAATTTTTTCAGAAAAGACAGTGTATACAAATTGGGAATAGACTGTTTAAGTAGACCTTGTGTTTCTGGCTTCAAGTACTGGATATATTTATTCTTTTTTCTGTGGCTACAACTATCTGAACATTCTTATTTTGTGGGAATTAATCATGGTTTGAATCTTGATGAATACAGGGTGTTATCTCACATTGTGGAAGCCAAAAATATCCAATATTCTCTCTACCTGGGGTGGAGGCTGGAGAGTGGGCACATGACTCAGGGTTGGACAGTCTAATGCTTCCCAGTGACTTTCAATCTCTGTTGAGCGGTGCATAGATGATGGCACCAATATTCAATAATGGCAGCAACAGTGACAGCGGTGGTTGCTCTCCCTTGCAGTAGCAGCGGTCTGGTTGTCTCACCTCTTCAGCTACCATCTTGTAGTTCTGGTCTTCCAAGTTTTTGTTGACTCTGTGATCTTTTCATGTTCTTCCAGTATATAACATTGTATTTTGATTAAGACAACCAGAGTCAGTCTCTGTTGTTTGTATTCAAGAACTCTAACTGATATGAAAGGCTAAAAATACCAACAACCAAATAAAACAAACTTTGGTAATAACATAACTTTTATATTAACTTTCCATCATATGATAATTAATGCTCAAAATATGAATGGTACTATTTTTTTATATTTTATATTTTAATAGTTGTTATGGTTAATTTTATGTCAATTTGGCTAGGCCATGTTACACAGATATTTGGCCAAACATGATTCTAGATGTTTCTGTGAAGGTATTTTTTTAGATGAGATTAATATTTAAATCAGTAGACTTTGAGTAAAGATTATCTTTCACAATGTGGATGGACCTCATCTAATCAGTTGAGACCTTAAGAAAAGAACTGACCTTCCCAAAGAACAGGAAATTTTGCTAGCAGACTGTCTTTGGACTCAAACTGCAAGTCTTCCCTGGGTCTCTAGACTGTTGGACTACCCTGTAGATTTTGGACTTGCCAGCTCTGGTAATACTTACTCTTTTGTGCAATTGTGCGTTCTCACCTTCTTGTTGGATTTAAGCAAAGATTCTTTTGGGAAAAGAAGCTCCTAATACAGCAGTAAGCAGACCATTTCCTGCTTAACATCACTTTGCAGAGGGCCTAAAAAAGATCTGATTAACGTCTGGTCAGGGAATGTCAATTTATATGCAGCCAACAGTGATGTTTCCTAGACCAGTCCTTTCGAGGCTGCAAGATGGGAGCTTCACTCGGGAACAACCACCTCATAAGCTAGGGATGTCCCTCCAGGAGCACTGTTGCCTGGTGGTAGAAGATTCTGGGTGATTTTATATTAAACAAGATGTAATCTCTCCAGGTAATTCCGATAGGGTCACTGAATCTTCCTGGCTAGTATTAGAAATAGACTAAAGAGAACCAAAAAAAAAAAAAGGGACTTGAGGCAGGAAATAATGGACCGCGCTACTTCTTTGCCTCAAATTTACCTGACGCTGTAGGAATTGGAAGTTTAAAGGAGGAGATAAGAGAAAAGCAAGTGGGGCATGATGGTCATCAGGGGGAGGGGGTGCCTGGTGCATGAGAAGAGAGGAGGGACTCATTTTTGTAACAGAGAAACTGACTTGAAAAAGGGTAAAAATATTTTCTGTCTCTTCAAAACCCCCTCACCCTTTTTGAGGAAGAAAACCTACACATCCCTGCCTCCTGCTAGTGGTTGGGAGGGGCAGGAGGGTGTTCTTTGTTCTTTGTGCCACAGGAGATGGCTCAGGGGAATTCCCCGGGTGGACATCATGAGATTGTCTTAGCCAAAGACGAGACTATGAAATTAATCAGAACTTCTAAAAGCTCTGTACTTCTGCTCAGAGGTGGGATGTTGGTATTCTGAGATAGGAGTCTGCCAACCTCCCTATCTGCCAGCAAATTAATAAACTACTTTTTCCTTTGCCTCAAACCACTTGTCCTTGTTCTTCTGATGCAGTCTCTGGTACGACTGCTGAACTTTCGGTAACATTTTTGAGAACAAGTGAGACTACTCTTAGGGAACGTGTGTATGAGAACTAGATGGTGCTCTGGCATCCTATATCATGCAGGTGGGAGCAGCAAACTAATGCAATTTGACTTATTTCTGTTATAATGTAGTTACATAGATTTACTGTGAGGATCAAATGAATGACGTGATATATATGACGGTGCTGGATGAACTATAAAAATGATGTAAATGCAGTTTAATAAAGGGTGTGTGGGAATGCAGGAGAAAAACCATGGAAAGGAAAGTTGGCACATCATTTCTCCATTCCGCCAGCCTGCTCCTCTGCTTGGTTTTCCCTGATTTCAGACACTAACAAGTGAAACCAAAGAGAAGGAAAGAAGGAGTAGCAAACCTTACCAGTTCTCATCTAGACTAGTGCAACAGTCCCTCCCCTTCAGGAATTCCTGGAATAATCCTTCTAAAGCTAATCTGTTCATATCACTTTCCGCCCATGGTAAACATAAAAATATTCCACCTAGATCCTCCTTCCAGGGAGAACTTTATTCTCTACAGCAGGGAATGTGGTTGACATTCAGCCTCTGCTCTCAGTTCCCAGCTTTTCCCCACTCCCTTGCTGACCACACCCTCACCACCCTGGGTGGAAGCGGAGGGATGAAGGCCTGGCGATTTCTGCTTGAAGCAGAACGACTCTGAAGGGCCCTTCCTGCTTCGGAGCTCCCTACTGGGCTGGCAGAGGTTTTGCTGGGCCTGCATCTTCGTTAACTTCTCTCTCTACCCACTTGTGCTTCCTCCTTCCTTCTTCCCTTCACAAGTTTTGATCCCTCATAAACACCTTGAACCCTAAACTGTATCTCAGCACCTGCTTCCAGAGAACCCAGTCTGTGACACCATCTTTAACCACTGAAATGGTTGCTCATTGCCTCCACAGAGATGCTCCATAGGCATGTGTGATGGTGTGTTAGCCCAAACAGTGCCTGGCACACAGTAGGGGCTCCGTAAATACTTGTTGCTGTTGGTATACAAAGCCAAAGAATAAACAGGAGAAAACCGTTCTCTCCTCAGCCCCCTTTTCTTGCCTATTCCTGGAGTATTCGTTTCTTAATGAAAATTAAAAACATTAGAAAATGTTAAAATAAACAGGGCTATTTTATAGACTAGAGTATAAATGAGCATATATTTTAAAGTTAAAACATATGAATTTCAAATAATTTTTGCTCAAACAAGAAGTTGCTTTGCTCTCCACATCAATCCCTGGGGAAAATATGTTGATTCGTCTGTGCTGTCAGAGACATTCATTAACAATCTGAGAAGTTCTGATCTTCTATATCTTGACCTACATAGCATAGCATAAAACCTTCTTCACCATCTGCTGTCACCATCTCTGCAGCCACACCGCCCACCCTTATGAATCTACTTGCCTCACCCTGAACACGTGGAACCACTGTGGAGTCCCAAACACCCTTGGAGTGGCCATGGTTTTGGGTATGCCCTAGATCTACCCGCTCATTTTTGTTCTCGTCAGTGCATCTTGAATCTTTATTTTTGTTGTGCATCCAGACCTTCCTCACTCTCTCTCCATGTGGTTTGGGTGAAGATGACTCTGCTTTTGGTTCCAGGAGTGGACTTGTGATCTCTGTCTGGCCAATCAGCATAATATTCCCTTGACCATAGTAACAGGGGACTGTGTGATTCAACTGGACACAATGAGGCTCAATTTCAGGGATTTTGTAGAACTATCAGAAAAGAAGAAAAATTCCTTTCCACTGGGGTTATTGAGAGTCTGTAATGTAAGCCTAGTGCTGTTGCCAACCATTTGGCCATCATGAAAGGGATGCCTGCCTCAGTATTGAGTCTACAGAGAGGAAAGTGGAGCTCAGGGATGAAAAGAGAGGCTGGTTCATAATGTGTTGAGTGTCTCGATCTAGACATATCTGAAGGCTGTGTACCCTGAGAGATTTTTCCTATGTGGAACCATACATTTTTTTTTTTTTTTCGAGACAGAGTCTCACTCTTTCTGCCTGGGCTAGAGTGCCATGGCGTCAGCCTAGCTCACAGCAATCTCAAACTCCTGGGCTCAAGCAATCCTTCTGCCTCAGCCTCCCGAGTAGCTGGAACTACAGGCATGCGCCACCATGCCCGGCTAATTTTTTCTTTATAGTTTTTCAGTCGTCCGATTAATTAGTTTCTATTTTTAGTAGAGATGGGGTCTTGCTCTTGCTCAGGCTGATCTCGAGCTCCTGAGCTCAAACAATCCGCCCTCCTCGGCCTCCCAGAGTGCTAGGATTACAGGCGTGAGCCACGGAACCATACATTTTTGTGTGTTATTTTAAACCAGTTGAGTTGGACTTTGTCTATGGATTTGTATATGTATATATGCCATAAATAACACCTTACTTCTCACCCCTGTCCCTGGCGAATGCCTTTATTTTATTTATTTATTTTTATTATTATTCCAAGGTATTGTGAGGGTACAAACATTCTAGTTACACTTTATGTCTTTGCCTCACCCAAATACAGGTTAAAGGCGTGCCCTTCCCTCCCTTTAGTGCTCCCCGTGTCCTTTAGTTGTAGATTCGCCC
>CAUYSK010023077.1:0-45356 GCA_963575035.1 Avahi laniger | reverse complement strand
TTGATCACTTAATACCAATTTGATGGTGAGTACATGTGGTACATTTGATTTTTATAAGCTCCAATTCATAGTTGAAATTCTACTCATTGTCATTTATTCTGGGTATGTTTTACTCTGCTTTCTTAAATACATGAATCAGTTATTTTAAACTATTTGTCTATTGACTCTAATACATAGATATCTGTAGTTCAGCTTTTCTTTTATTTGTTTTTATTGTGGTAAAATGCACATAAAATTTACCATTGTAACCCTTTTATTGTACAGTTCATTCATATTGTTGTAAACCATCACCTTTTGTTTTTAAAAATCTTGATTATTTGTCACACTTTTCAGTCTCTTTGCATGCCTAATAATATTTTTTCCCTTATGCAGGATGTTGAGCTTAGCTTTTTAGCTTCCCACTCATGCAGCTTCAGTGGAAGTGTCTTGAGGAAGAGATTCATCATGTTTTATTGAAGGCTCCTTCTCTCTGGTGGGACTTCGCTCTGTTTTTCCCAATTTAGCTCCCCTGTCTCCCTATTCTAAAACTCAGCAAATGTCTTGTGGGGAAAAAAATGCTTTGTGGTTGGGACTCTAGTTCCTATTCTTTTCTGCCTGCCCTGATTAGCCACCAGGAGCTCTGACAGTTTTTCTCCCCCTCCTCAACCTCATGGTGCTCTCCTGCTTATAATCTGTTTATGCTCCCACATCAGCCAACAGGCAAATTCCCCCAGGAAAAGGAAACCCCTCCTATGTGACTACATGGCTTCCTATTACCTTTCATGCCTGCATTAGCTATTGTCTGGAGGAGCAGGGATAAGGTCAAATACAAAAATTAGGACATTGTTTCTAAGCTGCATGAAGGATCAGGTGAAAAGGCTTTTGAACAGAGACGTGTCTTTCAAAAGAGACAGGTGAATACTGTTCAGAGGAATGAAATTGACTCGTATGATTGGGGAACACAGAGCGAGGGGTGAGAGCAGTGGCAGTATCTTCAGCCTGGATGGACAGGCCCTGTAGGGTCTGTAAGCCTTGTCATGGGAACTAGAGATGGGGAGGTGACCTAAGCCATAGAAACACAGTTAAGTTCCAGGTTTCTATAGCACTCAGCTGGGGCCTTTTAACAGATACCTTTTGCCCAGAATTCACCCCTCTTTTTTTTTTTTTTGACACAGAATAGAACTCTGTTGCCCTGGCTAAAATACAGTGGTGTCATCATAGCTCACGGCAACCTCAAACTCCTGGGCTCAATCAATCCTCCTGCTTCAGCCTCCTAAGTAGCTGGGATTACAGGTACACACTATCACACATAGCTAAGTTTTTTTATTTTAGTGGAGACGGGGGTCTCACTCTTGCTCAGAACTGATCTCGAACTCCTGAGTTCAAGCGATCCACCCACCCTGATCTCCCAGAGCGCTAGGATTCCAGGTGTGAGCGAAGGAGCCAGGCCTCACCCTTTTCTTGGAGTACTTCCCTCCTCTTTAAGGGTAGGTCCTTAGTAGACATATGTTTTATTATGTGACCATTAATGTTGACTATGGCTGATTAGCTCATGCGAGGACACCAGACACAACTTAAATCCATCTGATTCTTCTCTGGAGAAACACAGAAACTGGGAGTTAAAAGCTAAGCCCTATTAGTGATGGAGTTCTCAGGTGAACAGCAACAAAAATCTCCTGAGCTCCACTGAACTGCCCAGGTTCTCACACTGTCTGACGCCTGGAATCTGTGAGGTAGCCCAGTGTCCTTCCAGTAAATTCTCTCGTTCTATGAAGCTATTTTGAAGTGGACTTGGGATACTTGTAACCAAGAGTCTTAATTAGGACAGGCCTTGATGTGTCTAATTAGGGATCATTAACAGAATGAAGCAGAAGCCGAGGCTGAGCTGAACTGGCCAGGGACCAAGACAAGCGGCTTTACAAGCCTTCATGACACAGCGAAGACTGCCGTGGGTGACTGCACTCGCTGAAGCCATCGCAGATAATTTGGCTTCAAATGACTACAGGGGCCCTTTTGTGCATGGCTAATCATGTGGGGATGTTTAGCACAATCCTAAATATGCCTTTCAGTCCCGCCACGCTCTCCCAGAAGCGAGATGTGAGCCCGAATTGTCTCTTCCAGACAAACCCTGCTGCTTCAGGTTTTTTTTTTTCTTAAACTATCTGTCTAGTGTCAAAGGAATTCAATTACCCCTTAGCCTTAAACATATGCCAACGGATGGTGTTGGCCTTCTGTGGCTTGGAGAAAACTCATATTACTCAAATCTGTTTCTCATTTATGCGGTTCAGCCAAATCACCAAGGATTTTTCCCCTCGCCCTCGGAGACTGTGACAGTGCAGAAGGCTGGCCCCCTTTTTGTCTGGGCATTCTACTCAGATCCTGGACATAGGGAGGAAGGAGAAGAAATTACTTGAAAGTTTTGATGTCTTTCTTTGCAGGACAAAAGATCCCAGAGTAAGAAATGATGGGAAAAATCATTGTTATTTTTATTTTTTTGTTCTGCCTCCCTCCCCGAAAAAGTCATTTTAAAATACTCAGTCAAATTCTATGTTACTAGACTCCTATCACATTAGTTGGTATGATTTAATGAATCATACAGTAATGTTTCTAAGGCACCGCCTGTGATACAAATTGTAACCGATGCTAAATATAGTTTAAAAGAATAAACAAGATAATATTATAAGCAAGCAAACATGTTTATTTATATAATACTTCAATAACTTCAATAGAGATTTAGGAATTTATCTGTTTACATTTTATAGATTTGTTTAATGACTCTGCAAAATGCCATAGGTAGTAAAAAAAAAATGAATCCAGTACAAGTTACTTCCTAAGAAGACACGGGACTGTCAATGAGACAACTAATTGACATCATTACTTATCTGGGAAAACTTTAAAGAACACAATTAGTATCTCACTTGGATAATATGTACAATTTAATAAATAAAAATCACTTTGGCTCCCTGTAGCATATTTCCCTTGGTGCGCACGTTTGGAGGAGGTAGCTATGTATGTCCTGCCTGGCAGTTGAGTAGGACCCAAACACAGAACATGGTTTGACCTGGTTCTTCCTAACCTGGCTCTGGGGAGATAACCCCTTAGGACCTTCTTCCTGGATCCCCTGAATTATTCTTTTAGTTAGTTTGTTTATCTATTTTTATTTATTTATATTTGTGTCTTCCATTAGCCAGCATTGACTTATTTGGATTGCCATCAAATAATCCTAACCAATACAAACACAGGAGAAGGCACTCATGATTAAAGAGAAAGAGCTCTAAAATCAGGATCTCAGAGTTGAGGTTGTGTCTGGGGACCATGATAGTCTGAGTCAGGCTGGGTCTTTCCATCAGAGCATTGGTATCTTTGTGGCATCTGTATCTTTGTGCTGTTGGGAGAAAGCTGAGCAGGCAGGCTGGGGAGGCCCTCTCTCCATGGATGTTGTGCTCCGGCTTTTGTTATTAATATTTAATCTTGGTGAAAACAGCCAGGGAGTGGCTGTTTGGGAGCTACTGGGGGGCCAGCAGCTGGGTCTCGAGAGTGTGGCTTGAGAGCAAGGGCAAGTTGGCCAGACTTGGCAACAACAGATCCTTCAACTTCACCAAATGATTCTACCAGCCCAGAGCCCTGGAATATATAAATTGCCTCAAGGTGGTGTCTCTCAATCTTTTTAACCTCTGCCACCCACCCATTGCATCCATCCTCACTGTCAAGCAACTCAGATTTGATTTTTACTTTCTGTAATTGATATTAAGAAAAAAAGATATATGGATATGTTGCTTAAAAATCACACAGTCCCATAATATTCTCATACATACTCCTGGGGTGTGTGGGGGTACAGAGTGGTTGTCACACACAGTACATGACTGACATGTAAACTCATAAGCACTATAGTCAGGAAATCTAATTTATACATACAAAGTATTTCAGAATGTGCTACCCTTACTTTGATAATTGCAAAAACACATGTCCAGTAGTTCTCTTCTCCCTGCTCACCCCTATTCTGCAAACTTTACCTGTGTATTATTTATCTTATAAAGGAGAACTGTGCACTTATCTTGTGAATGCAGAAACCACAGAAAATTAATTAAACCTTCATCAAACACCCTTCCCATACAACTTTCAGCTGAGAGCTGGTGAATGGCTACTTCGTATCTGATTGGAGGTTGTTGCTGACATTGGAATCATATGTCTGTGTTTCCAAAATAAAGTTCCTTGGAATCTGAAGACTCCTTATATTCCTTTTTTCGAGTGGCAGAACCTTGAATTAACTGACGGTGGCTGCTCACATGTTATTGGGCTTCTGATTAGTCTTCGTTTCCTCTATGTTTTGCACATAGGCCACCAAAGAGTTTCCAGCTTACCGCACGTTCCCTTTGGATGACACTGGGATCATGTCTAGGTGACCGTTGCTTTCTTAGAATTATCTGGCAATTTGATAATATGTATTAAAAACCATTGTGTTTTCCATATCGTTTGAATCAGAAATTCCATTTCTAAGACTTTATCTCAGAGCTATATTGCTGAAAGAGTACAAAGATTTAGCTCCAAGGATAATAGGAAAAAATTAAAGCAACCTAAATAACTAATGTTTAAACACATTACAATGAAATATCAAACAGCTAGTAAAAATAGTAGTAGGAGGATATTTAATGACATGGGAAGATATTCACCATATACTGTTAAAAAAAAATACAAGTTGAAAAATACTATGTTTTGTTTGAACCTATTGTGAAGAATGACCTACTTTTGTGTGTTGCTGGGAACCTGTGGGTAAATGCATAGAAACAAAACTGAAAAAGATATGATCTCGAATAATAAGACTGTGTTTTCCTTGTGATTATTATATTTTTTACCATGATAATATATTACTATTAACTAATAAGAAAAATAAATTACAGTTGTTTTATTTTAAGAATGGAAGGAACTCACAACTCAATAGCAAAAAACATGTAATTCAATAAAATGTTGGTAAATGATCTGAATAGTTATCTCTCAAGAGAAGACATACAAATGGCCAATAAGTATGTAAAAAATGCTCAACATCACTAATCATCAGGGAAATGCAAATCAAAACCACAATGAGATATCATCTCACTCCAGTTGGTTGGAATGGTAATTACCAAAAAAGACAAAAACCAAACCAAAACAAAACAAATGCCAGCAAGAATGCAGAGAAAGCAGAACACTCACACACTGCTGGTAGGAAAGTAAATTAGTACTGCATTTTGGAAAACAGTATGGGAATTCCCCAAAAACTAAAAACAGAACTACCATAAGATCCAGCAATTCCACCACCACCACTACTACTACTACAACACACAGACACACACACACACACACACACACACACACACACACACACGCACACGAAAGGAAATCAGGGCATTGATGAGATACTGCCCCCCTATGTTTATTGCAGTGCTATTCACAATAGCTAAGATATAGAATCATCCTAAGTGTTCATCATCAGATGAATGAGTAAAGAAAGTGTGATATATATACACAACGCAATGCTATTCAGCCATAAAAAAAGAATGAAATCCTGTCATTCCTGGTAACATAGGACCTGGAGGTCATTATGTTAAGTGAAATAAACCAGATACAGAAAAATAAATATCGCATTTTCTCACTCATATGTGGAAGCTAAAAAAGTTGATCTTACAGAAGTAGACAGTAGAACAGGTTACTAGAAGCTGGGAAAGGTGGGGGAGGGAATAGGGAGAGGTTAGTTAGTGGATACAAAGTTATAGCTAGATAGGAGGAATGAGTTCTTGTGTTCTACAGCGTTATAGGGTGACTATAGCTAACAATTTTATTGTATATTTTCAAATGGCTAAAGGAGAAGATTTTGAATGTTCCCAACAACAATAAATGATAAATGTTTGAGACGATGGCTTTACTAATGATCTAAATTTGATCATCACACATTGTACATGTGTACAGAAATATTACAATAATTCCATAAATTTGTAAAATTATTGTCAATTAAAAATAATAATAAATAATTTTTTTTTAAAGAACGAGTGGGAAAATTGCAAAACAAATACACAATTTCTGACTTTGGAGAGCCTTCTAGATGAAAAAAACCTGGTAAGTTTGTTACCTGTTTTGATCACTAGAGGTCACCAAAGTCATAGAGATTATTAGTATTTTTTTTCCTGCCATCTTTGAGTCACAGAGGGATGTTTCTGGTCTCTCCTGTTATGCAGTTTTAAGCATTTACTGGAAGACCTCTTGCTGCTTAGTCTTAAGGAGAGTAAACTGTTTGGACTAGTTTTTTTCTAATATTAAATATTCCCTGAAACAGACAGCCATCTATCTATGGGACTATTCAAAACAGATGGGTGTTTCTGGAGAATGTGATTTATTTCCTCCTCTGATACCAAAGGGCCTATTGGCTGATACCTGCTGAATGTGAGTTCTGAGTAATGTTGTTGAGACAGAACCACAGAACACCCAGCAGCAGCACACACCGTTTCAAATGAAACAGCATGGACCATTTCAAGGAAAAAACGTTGTGCCTTTACTGGTAACATGTGTGGTGTAGGAGGGCTTCAGTGAAGCAGAACATTCAAGAACACCCATTGCATCTTCTGAATAACAGACCACACTACCTTCTGCATCTTAATAATTCTGCATTTTTAAAACTCAACATTAGCCCAAATCCTCAGACCCTGAAATTATGGAGAAACAGGAAAGATTCAAAAACCATATTGGAATCCTGCAAACATTCAAAGACACTGTCTCACTTTAAAAGGTTCAGATAGCAGAGATAAAAGGATACAATAACTAAGTTCAGTGGCCTTAGCATGCTCACATTTCAGGGAGGCATAATTCATATTAAAAGATGAACTTTCTGTAATTAAGATGCAGTGTGTAGAAGGTATATATTTGTCAGAAGTTAAATACAGTGGACAAAGATGTAATAGGAAAGAAGCCTCTCACATTTTCAATGTTTCAATTACCATTAGGTAAATTAGTTAGCTGATTATGCAGATGAGTCTGTATTTAAATGATCTCCTGAAGGAACTAAGCAAACCAGTTTTTTTTTTTGCCATAAGAACTCCCAGTGCTTAGATATCTAACAAATCCAAGGTTAAGGCTTTGGTAAAAGCCATAAACCAAGAGACTCAAGCCAATATCAACGTGACACATTTTGCATTCAGTCTTGTTCCTTATTCAGTGGACTTCATTTGACTTTGATCTTGGTTAACTTTGAAGTATCCAAAGTTCCCACTTTCCATAAGTTTTTTTTTTTTTTTTAAGTTAAATCAGACAGGCAGGCAAAGGAAATCTAAACCTTGAAAGAAGTGAAAACAACTAGACACAGTCAGTTATATATTTTCACTACTTTGTTTAAAGCAGCACATTGCTGTGCTTAAAACACTTCACATCACTGAGTTATTTATTAAGTTGTAAATATAAGTCACATTTTCCACGGTATCTTAGGAGACACATTTGAAAACATGCTTGGAACCTGTTGCATGATTCGTGTGAAAAGTTTAGTTTAATGCAAAACTATACATTATAGTTAATAATGTACTAAAAACTATCACCATGAAGTAGCTGTTAACTTAAAGGAAATATTTATGTAGGAATTTTCATGTTTGAGATCTTATGTCTGAAAGTTGGGTCTTTTATGGAATTTCGTAGACTCTGTATTCCAAAACCTGCTAGAAACTAGCGTTTGCGTTTGTATTTATAAAGTGATTTAGACCCATATGTCAAATAGTCATTAATTTTTATTTCACCCTAATTATGCTTCAGATTTATGGGACTATTTTCTTATCATAAAGGCAATTTCATTTAATAATGAAGTACATATACACATATACACACATAAACACACATGTGTATGTATGTATATGTGTGTGAACTTATTTAAAGCAAAAACAGAATCAGTCATGTATTATTTATAAAATGTGCCTTAAAGGGAATTAAGAGAGAATATCTCCTTTTTGAAAGATTTTAAAATTCAGTCACTCAGGTACCATTTATCTCTTCTGTGATACCTCACTTACCTAGTCATCCTCTTCTTGCTAAGTCTGCAAAGTGGAACTTGCCTATATTAAAGAAAACAGCAAATTAATGTTATACCAGATCACTGGCAGGGTGTCCTGGGGTCAGTTCATGTTACTATTTCTTCCCTATTCCAGAAAGAAGCAGAACGTATGAGTTACCTTTCAGGTCATTTAGAAGGGCTAAATTCTTTTGGGGGTAAGTCTGATTCTGTCAAATTATAATTCTGATATAGTTATTGGGCATATAATCTGACCAGTGATGCACGTAAGAACTTGGTATGGTTGAATTACCAACTGTGGGCTTGAAAAACATTTTGGAGTAGAATAAAAACCCTTCTTATATCTGGAGACAAAAGGTCTCATTCCTGCAACAGTTCTTTACCTTCCTATGGACATCTGGAAGAAAGTCAGAAAGAATTTATTTACTTGTCTATAATTAAGAAGTTTGGGGAAGAAATTTTAAAAAAGAGGTTTTAGAAATATAACAACGTGGATAAAAACTGTATAAGCCTCTATACTCATTCTTTTCCATGGAAATTGTTTCCAGTAGAATGAGACATACAGGACAGGCTAAGGCTACCATGACTCTGACCTTGCTCTTTGGGATGATACTGGAAACCACCTTAGCAGACTGGGATGTCAGGGGCAGGCCCCGGGTTTGAGTCTCAATGCTCTCGGGTAGAATCATAAAGCTGTATGATATTAGATACGTATTTATTCTCTTTTAACCTCAATTTCATCATTTATAAAATAGAGATAATATATGCCTGGGCTGG
The DNA here is from genome assembly GCA_963575035.1 of Avahi laniger. Classification (NCBI taxonomy): domain Eukaryota; kingdom Metazoa; phylum Chordata; class Mammalia; order Primates; family Indriidae; genus Avahi; species Avahi laniger. The sequence continues at coordinate 36,580 of CAUYSK010023077.1, read as the reverse complement.
AAAGACTGTTGTGAAGTTTTGTGTGAGTCTAAAATGTAAAGTACTAACATAATATCTAGCTTGTAATACACGTTTGATAAAAATTTGTTTCCTTTCATAGAAAGGTTGTTGTAGGATCCAATGAGGATGTTTGTAAAAGTGCTTTGTTAAACGACAAAGTTCTCACCAAATATCAGCTATAATTGTTAGTTTAAACCTATATTTTACATGCACTTAGTTCTTTTGGGGAATGTTAGCCATCAAAATAGATGGCCTAAAACTGATACAGGAATTCTACCAGATAATTCAAAGTCAAATTTCAGAGAGTATCCATTTTCCTCTAAGAAAAATTATATAATAATTAGCAAAGAACTGATTTTATTATTTGGAATAACTACCATTTTCCTTCCTCTGAACACCAAAATGCTTCAGAGGCAGGTAAGAAAACACATCGGGTGGGGCTGGGAAGGGCAAACGAAGGCATCAGGACAGTCTGCCATGTGAGTGACTGAACACGGACTGTGACCTTACTTACTTTAAGGAATGAAAAATCAATTTAAAATGTAGTTAAGTTTGATGAACACATTTATTTGACACCTATGATTAGACAAATACCACTGCATAGGCCTGGAAAAGGCTGATGATGTTGGGCTGAAAGTATACTTTCAAGGAGTAGGAGGCTATTCCTGAGGTTCTCTTATGTGTGTAGGAAAGGTTCAGATCGTATGGACTAAGTCATAGGCCCATCCTGGCAAAAGCTGATACCACTGGAGGGTTAGACCCTCTTCAGAATTAAGAGCCTTGGAAGAAATGATGTCGTATACTCCTGAGGGGGCACGAAAAATAGGAACTGAATACATAAGCACTAGAGCACAGAATATATACAGGCCTCTCCTGTGAGCAGGAAGCAAGAGGAATTTGCTAAATCCAGGTTAATACTCTGTGGGGCTGTTTCTTCATAAATCAGGGCCCTAATGTACAGTGACTTGTTCAAAGTCCTAGAAGACATCTTAGAAGAATCCAGGTCATAAGTCAATCTGATATGGGATTACTAGGCAATGAGCCACATCAAGACTGAGAGAACTTGCTGTGAAGTCTAACCTGTCTTCACTTTGTGACTTTGGTCAACTCGTTCAAAGGACAAGCTCCCAATTCTTCATCTGGAACAGGGTGATCAAAAATACCTTGCAGAGTTGGTATGAGGATGATATAAAAGCATGTATGTACAGACTGTAGCACCGTGACATAGTAAGTAGCTATGACTATGAATAATACTTTTAATAAAATACTGTACTCACAAAAATACTCTATCATGTGGAGAGGGGCCTCCAACCAAGGGCCTTTTGTGGAAATATGTGAGGAATGCAGGGGCTGTCCTGAAGAATGTTCTGTGCTCACTTTAACCGAGAGTGAAAAATGACTGCTTAGATAACAAAAACCAAACAAAATGGGAATCTTATTCTAATATGCTCTTTGAATGTCTCTTCGAATAATAGTCACATTAAGCTAAGTAGAAACAGCCTCCAGCCTAGAAGTTGCATCTTTTGAGCTATGATAACTGTCTTTGTGCCCCTAGAACTTAAACATAATAACTATTTTAGCTCTTTGAGAAGGCAACTTTAAAAAATAGACTTTATTTAATTATGCATTAGTCAGCTAGACGTGCTGCATTAAACATTCTATATTCCAGTAAATGTCTGTAAGATACATTTAAACCTGTACTTGATCTGCATCAGGAACTTCAGCCAATAAAATATGGCCAAGAATTAAGATGAGAATTCTACGAGATAACGCAAAGCCTAATTTAAGCCAGTATCCATTTCTTTCTAAGAAAAATTTTGTAGTAATTAACAAAGAAGTAACTTTATTATCTGGAATAACATACACTATCTTTCTTCCTCTGAACACCAAAATGCTCAATGCATGCAACTATCGAAAGACCTGGGAAAATGATCCGTCATCTTCAGTGTGTCACTTTTCCTCATCGCCCACACTTTGGTGCTCCCTGAGTTTGCCTCCAGTCCTGCAATCTGTGCCACGCATTGTGAAATCTACCTTGAGTAGGGGTGGGTTTCCTAGTGGAAGACGACACAAAACCCCAACTACGCAATAGAATGAATGTTCTGAGAGAGACAGAAGAAGGAATGGAACGACTCTCCTCCCTCAGGACAGATTTTGTTCTCCCACTGCCAAGATTCCCAACCACAAAATCATCTTGGATGATTCCCTGACATGGTGTGGTCCTCGAAGGCCAAACCTTGCCACAGTCAGTAGGTATAATTTGCCCAGGTATTTTTTTTTCATGAAAATATTTATAGTCTTTTGTAAGTAAAATATTAACATAATATTCAGTAAAGCAGTCATAAAATTAGAAGATAATAGAAAGCTATTATAATAGAATAAATGAAATTATCATAAATTCTTCAAGAAGAACAAATCCATTATGGCCAAATAGAGCCAAGGATAAGAGAAGATTGAAAATACAGAGCATTTGAGGGATAGGTGAACCGAGTCTGCACTAAGGCAGGAGCAGTGGGGCTGGACAAGAGAGGGAGGATGAAGGTAAGGGGGAGAGTGTCTGGAAGGGTGAGATCGAGGCGACAGTCTAAGACGCTCTCAGGTTTCTGGACTATTAGACTGGAACCATGGTGGTGCTATTCTCTGACTCGGGGAAGAACAGAAAGAGATTAGAGATGGAGGGAGAAAGAATGAGCTGGCACTGGACAGGTTGCGTCATCACACATAACCAACAAGCAAATGAATAGAAAGATCTAGTTATTTTCTGGATTAGCATTTAAAAGAAAAGGCAATCACATATATCAAGAACATTTGGTGCTATAAACAGATACAATTCAGTCATGTCACAGGTCTGCCTTTTGTGAGTCAATAAAATTTAAATTGGTGGAACTACTCATTATTAATGAATACAAAGTGTTTAATATATTGTATTATATTTGATGTATTACTAATGTAATAAATATGTTATTTAATAAATTATAATAAATTTGGAGGACAATATGATAAATAGCAAGAGCCTTAAAATATTAAATAAAAATTAAAATAAAAATAAAAAATTAAATATAAATGATTTTAAAAATAAATAATTAAATAGAATATTAATTAATTAAAAATAAATAAAAATATTTTATTTAATAAATTTTAATTAACATTTTATTTAATAATATTTAATAATTTTATTTCTAAGAGGCTAAGAAATGAACCATAGATGTTGAAAATGTACAAAATGATGTATATTGAAATAATTAAAACAGCAAAATATTGAAATCAACCTGGAAATCCAATAATAGACTAGTAAAAGAAATTACAATGTTAATAAATACATCTATAAAATAGACTATTAGTCAATCATTAAAAATAATTTCTTGAAGAATCTTCAAAAATGTGAGTGCTTTGGTTTTCTCTTGCTGTACAGCTAAACGCACCAAAACATAGCTTAAAACAACAAATGTTTATTGTCTAACGCAATTTCTCAGGATTGGGAATCTGGGAGTGGCTAATCTGGGGGTTCTGGCACAAGGCGCCTCCTGAAATTTTCATTAAGCTGTTGGCCAGGGCTGCAGTCTTCCCAAGGCTTGACTGGAGCTGAAGAAGCCGTTTCCAAGCCCATGCTTGTGGTTATTCCAAGCTCATGCTGTGGTTATTGGCAGGCTGCCTGGATGCTGGCTGGGGGCTTCGGTTCCTCACCATGTGAGAGTCCTGTCATAGGGCCTCTGTCAGTATGACAGCTTGCTTTTCCCAGAGGGGGAGATGAGAGAGAGAATCCAATATGGAAGCCACAGTCACTTATAACCTATTGATCACACAGACTAAACTTGGTAAAATATGGGAGGGGCCTACACAAGTGTATTCACACCAAGGGGCAGGAATCACTGAGGGACAGATTGGATCCTTACTACCATAGTAGGACAAGGCTGATGATAAAATATTAATTAAGCAAAATAAAGAATATGAAGAGACCTTAATTATTCAAAAAATGCAGAGAAAGAAGACAATGTACAGATACTAGACTATTAACTGTGTTTATCTCTGTTGCATGACAATAGTTTTATCTTCCTCTTTATGATCTTTGATATTTCATAAGAATTTTATGATTAGCATGTATTTGATTTACTGTATCTTTCATACATGTTAAAGAAGCTCAGAAAATACATGGAGTTTTAATATGAATCACTTTTACATGGAGTTTGAAGGAAGATATTCAATAAAACTCAAATCTTTTACTAAAAAAACACTGACATGTACTACTAATTTAATACAATTAGTTAAGCTCAGGATCAAGAGATTATATTTGATTTTTTAAAAAACAGTTCCATATGTTCCCTAGTGTATTTCGTAGAAATTCAAATATAATAACTAAGTCCTAGATTGATGACCATTAAAATGTATTTTGATTTTCAGTTCGCCCACTTTACAAAAAGGTACTGTGTTCCTAGGCTAGACATTCTCTAAGGTAATTTTTAAACTCCAAAATTCATTGATTTTTAGCAGATATTTATTAAATACTTAATAAGTATTTAAAGCACAACACTTTCTTAGTCAACTGAATTACAATCCAAGATTCATGAGGAATTTGAAGGTGTTTTTGGAAAGAAAAGTTGGTGCAAATGTTTATTTTTTACTTGCACCATGAAATCTAGGCCCTGCCCCAACACACCAGAGATTGGCATTTGGAGATGTGACAAGCAACACGGAAGTTTTCCGCGGCATTCACGGAGTTTCAGTAGCCTGCTACATGGAGTGGAACATATTTGTGGATTCATTTAGTCCTGAGCAGTGTCTGTAGGTACCCCAACAGAGATCTTCCCTGGTGTTTTAATGTTTACTGGTATTTCCTTCTACAGGATGTCCGCTCTGCTTGTCTTCCCGCATGAGAGAGAGCAGATGTTCCTGAAAGCATCTTTGCATAGATTTACTTGAAGCAAGATGCTGAGACAAGAGGCAAAGCTGGAAGGGAGCTGTCAGGGCTAGAGAGAGGGAGACCACTGGGCAAGGCTTTCCGGGCTACTGAAACATAAGGTGTTGTTTAGGAAACAATTTCATTTTTTTTTTCTCTGAAAATGGGCTCTTGCTGTAACAGAGGCCAGATATATTCCAGCATCCTTTGAAATTCTTCAGATCCAAACGTCTCCATTATGGCGATACTCTTGGATGTTCTGCTTATTCCAATAAAGTGTCTCCAAGACATTTCTTAGTGTCTGAGATTTGGGAGACCTGGAAATAGGAAAGTATGTCCAAGGAGAAGGGAAGATCTGATTTCACTCCAAGCAGGTAAGATGAATGAGTGATTGTAAAGCCTAGTCAAAAGAACTCTATAAATATATCTCAAAGTTCTACTCACACAATGAAACTGCTGCCACTGTGAAGAGATTTATAACCAGGCCTCTAAATTGCAGGTGATTTCAGGTGCAAATAAAATAACTAAATGTTCAATAACTTGTTGTGTATTACACTGTTGAGAGTGACCAGGTGCTTCCTTGAAGACGGAAAGCACTGAGCTCTGCCCTAAGGATTGGAAGACTTACAAGACAGGGAGAAACACCTCAAGAATATTAATGTCAAAAGACCAAGTCAAAAAGACAAATTTAGCACATGTATACACTATGATGATAAATACATTGTAAAGGGAAGGAGTCACTCAAATTGGCATGTAAAGCAATGCTCACCAGTGGATTCAGACTTAGTTTGTGGGCTGATACAGACCTGTTCCAGTGGAAGCACAGTAGGGCTTTCAGATATGTATTTACATTGAATCAAACCAAATCAATGTGCCAAGGAATACAGAAAATTCTTAGCCATGTTCAAGTGACAAGGCAGATGTAGAATCTACAAAGGTTAGTCTGAGAAGAAAAAGAACTCCTTTGATCTCATCTTTCATCAATGCTTCTCCAAATTACCACAGCTTGCACCAGAGCTTAAATTAAATGAATGATTAATGGGCACACATAGAATATGGTGAAGAGGTGGCTGACTTAGAAGTTTGACCTTCAAACTGCGGTTCATAGCTATGAACTTCTTGCTTTTTCTTTATATCTTCTTGCTGAATCATTATATAATGATTAATGATCATCATGATATAATGACAGTCATTGTTTTTTTTTACCATTGTTAATTTAAAGGCTATTTTGTCTAATACAAGACTAGCCACTCCTGCTCACTTTTAGTTTCCAGTCACGTGGAATATTTTTCTTCATCACTTTACCTTGATCCTATGTGTATCCTTGTGAGTTTAGATGGGTTTCTTGGAGACACTAGAAACTTGGGGTGTGTTATTTCCTCCATCCGGTCAGTCTATGCTTTTTAAAAGAAGTGTTAAGACTGTTCATGTTCAATATTAGTATTGATATGTGAGATACTGTTCTGTTCATCATGTTGAATGATACTTATTTGCTTTGTTTTCTCCCTTGTGTTACGGTTTGGTAAGGGTTCTGAGCTTTAGCTTTCGGATGCTTTTGCATTGGTGGGTATTGATTGTTCTTTTCCATGTATAGAGCACTATTAAACATTTCTTATATGGTAGGTCTAGCGTTGACAAATTCCCTTAGTGTTTGCTTGTCTGGGAAAGACTTCATTTCTCCTTCATTTGTGAAACTTAGTTTTGCAGAATACAAAATCCTTGGTGGGCAGTTATTTTGTATAAAAAGACTAATGGAAAAACAAACACCACATGTATTCACCATCAAATTGGTACTAACTGATCAACACTAAGGTGCTCACATGGAAGTAATATTCATTGGGTGCTGGTCAGGTGGGAGGGGGGTGAGGGAATGGGTAAACTCAAAACTAATGGATGTGGAACATACTGTATGGGGGAAGGGCACACTTGCAGCCCTCGCTTGGGTGAGGCAAAGGCATTATATGTAACCAAAATGTTTATACCCCCATAATATTCTGAAATAAAAAAAAGAAGATGACTAAAAATGGGACCCCAATCCCTTCTGGATTGAAAGGTCTCTGCTGAGAGGTCTGCTGCTAGTCTGATGGGTTTTCCTTTGCAGATAACCTATTTCTTTCATCTCATAGTTTGTAGGATTTTCGCCTTCACTGTGACTTTGGTCAGGCTGATGACTAGATGTTTTGGTGATGTCCTATTTTTTATGAATCTTCCAGGTGTTCGAGGACCATCTTTTATATGGATATCTAACCTCTAACAATATCAGGGAAGTTTTCCTCTATTATTCTCTCAAATAGGTTTTCTATGCTTATTGCTTTTTCTTCTTCTCCCTCAGAGATACCTATATTCTTACATGAGTTCACCTTGCATAATCCCCTATCTCTCTCAGTGATTATTCATTCTTCTTTGTTCTTTTTTCTGCATTTTTTACTGACTAGGTTACTTCAAGGTCTTCAAGCTCTGAAATTCTTTCTTCTGCTTGGTCTAGTCTGTTGTTTTGGCTTTCTGATGTGTTTTGCAATTCCCTAAATGACTCTTTCATTTCTTTAAGTTCTGTTGTCTCTTTTTTAATGTTATCTATCTCTATGGTGAATTTTTCATTCATATCCTCAATATATATACATATTTTTGGCTTCTTAGAGATGGTTTTCTACCGACTCTTCAATTCCATTCATCTTACTTGCCATCCATAATCTGAATTCCATATCTGTCGATTCAACAATTTCGTTTTGGTGGAGCTCATTACTGGAGTGCTGTTCTGATCCTTTGGGGGCAACAAGACCAGACAGTTTTTTCACATAGCTGGAGTTTTTATGCCGGTGCCTACTCATCTGGGGCCACTTCTGTCAGCTCAAAACAGATAGCAGATATGATACACCTATTCTCCTCTGCCAAGATCTCTGTTGTTCAATGAAGATAGGGATGGTGTGCTTGGATCCTACACCAGGAACCTTGGCCAGGTAGGAGAGGGGGGATGCACAGTGAGTTTTTAATGCTGTTGTTCTTCTGCATCTCCCTATTGCCATGTGTTTGTTACTGGGTGCTGTGGCAGGGCTGGCACCACATGCAAGTTGGAGCTGCCCCACAGGACAGGGTGTGTATGGGGATGGAGGAGGTCCCCTGGGCACAGTGCACACATGTGCAGGCCTGGGCAGCTGAGGTGCCAGGCACCTGGGCTGGGTGAGGTCTGCATAGGTACAGGCACAGGTCGTAGAAGGTGCTCAGGGCATAGCGGCCCACAGGCCCATGTGGCACAGGGCAGAGTGGCCCCCAGTGCAGAGTGGGTTGATAGGTCACAGGTCACACATGGAGGTGGAGCAGGATCCCTGAACAGAGAGAAGACGAGGGGCAGGGTGCCTATGGAGCAGGTCTGCGGGTATAGTGGTCACACCTGTGGGTCAGGGTGGCTGCTGGCTGGGGTGCAAGGGCAAGGCAGGGCACAGCACCCAAGGTGCCTGTGCAGGACTGTGTGGGTCTGTGGCATGCAGAGGGCCCATATCCAAAGGCCACGGCTGTGCTGCCTTTTGTCCCACTTGGGGCCTTTCAGGCAGTGGTGGTGGTGGCAGCTGTCCAGCTGCCCTCACAGTGGGCAGGGGGCACCGAGGGCTATGGGCACGTGCTCCACTGGGGTCCTGCAGGAAGTATGGTTGAGCAGGATCACCCAGGCCACAGCAGTGGGTCCCAGGCCCTTAGTCTCCTGCTCTGCCCAATGGTGGTGGTGGCGGAGGATACAGTGTGTTATCTGCCCACAGGGACATGAAAATGCCAGGATTCCCCACTCCTACCCCACCTGGCAGAGGCAAGGGGGAGGCTGCAGTCACAGTTCTGACCCCTGGATAAAAGTAGCACTGTGGGGTTAGGATGTTACAAAAGCACCAGCCACAGTGCCCAGGGCTCACAAGCCAGCCATCCCTTCTCCCTGGATCAACACAGCTGCACAGCCTCCAGTCAGGTCTCCTAAACAGCCCAGAGGGAGGCTGCTGGAGTGGAAGGGCCCTCCTGCCGCTCTAGTTGCAGTATCCTAAGGAGAAGCCTGGAGTCTGGGTTTCTCTCCTCTGTCCCTTTCCCAAGTGTGGGCGCCTTCCCTAATTACCTCTGGTCCTGTGAGCAGCTTGTCCCACTTCTATCTTCTTCACTTCACTCCCGCCTCCTCTCTGTGGGTTCTCAGTGCTGTCGCTCAGATGATTGATCCAGAGGTGGGTATCTATACACTATTTTTGATCCTCTCCATGACAGTAGCATTGTCCAGGCTGCTCCTAGTCCGCCATCTTGTTCCTTAGTCTCCTGAATTCAGGCTTTGTGCTTCAATCACCATGATTCCTCGTAAGACCTTCTCTGACTCTGTAGTCCCAGCTACTCGGGAGACTGAGGCAGAAAGGTCACTGGAGCCCAGGAGTTTGAGACTATAGTGAGTTGTGATTGTGCCTGCTAATGGCCACTGCACTCCAACCTGGGCAACATAGTGAGACCCTGTCTCTGGTCATCAGAGGGTGTTACTTTAATGCATTATAAGGGGTCATGGATCAACAACCAGGCAGCCACTAAGCATCAAGAAGTCCATGAATGTCCACTGAGGTAGAAAAGAGTCTGTGAGATCCAGCCACAGAAACAGTTCATGTTCCTGTAGCTGCCCACTGAGGTGATGGCGGACACCCTACTAAACTAAAAAGTGGAAGTGGTTCCATGAACAGAAGAAGGATTGGGACTCCCAGCACTATCAAGCTGTGTATCAAACTCCTAGAAGCCACTTAATGTCTTTGTTTCAACTTTATCTTTCTAATCATAATTTTGGAAAAGCAATAGTTACCCACAGGGCATCATGTGACTGATGGGGGTTAATTTTTGAAATTGTACTAGCACCAAAGGATTCCAATCTGAAGATTTAAACAATGTGAAAATCTTAGCAAAGGTAGTTAGAACAGCAAGGGCACCGTGTACTACTCACTGTCAAGTTGACACTACCCACAGACTCCTTCAGGAAACTGTCAGTGTTCTGAAAATAATAAATCAGAAAATCAATTTTCAGTTTCTAACAGCACAGAGAGGATGGCAGTGAAAAGTACTGTTTTAAGAATCTTTTCAGGTCCTGAGTTGTAAGACTTTATAATCAGTGATATTTTTATTTAAAGAAAATCAGGACTTGAGATAGTATTATTTTAACATCTAGAATTTAATACTAGAATGAAGAATCCAGCATAAGATTTACATTGGAAAAAACAAACAAACAAAGTGGATTACAGCTCTTTGTGTAAAATGTGAATGAATGGACACACTCCCTGGCAAATGGAATTTACTGTGTGAAATCTTGAAAATAAGGAATATTTTTTAAAATTTTGACTCTAAAGTGATTTGGTGAAATAATTATTTTTCTCGTAAGATAAAATAAATTCTTGTCATATTATTAAACATTTCATAACCTCAAAATGCTGTTTTATGGTAGGCTAGCTAGAAGTTAAGATTAAAGCTGACTGTACTGTGGTCTGGTCAGAGTTGAAGCAGAGGATACAGTGTCCAGAAGTCTTTCCTCCAACCTGGGTGTCAAGGATCATTCGGCTAGTTGGTGCCAGCAGGAGTCCAAGTTCATCATCTAGGTGTATGGTGTCCCTCCCCTATTTCCTGGAGAAAGATCCAATTACCCCAAATGTTGTTTGTGCACTTTTTATGTTCTCATCATTGTTAATTACAGAAAAATGTCGTTACATGCAAAGTCCTACTAGAAAACAAACAAAAGTACTACAGGAAATATTTCCAAAGATGGATCATTTATAAGTAAAAATAAGAGATTGAAATGTTACTCTGTTGGACATTGAAGAATTTGTTTAAAAACCATTAGGTGTTTGTGTACTTCACTAAATTGTAAGTGCCTCAAAGGTAGATCCCGTTTTATTTATCTTTATGGCCTTTGTTGTTCCTGGCATATTACTGCACACACAGTATATGTACAATTTATACTTGTGGACTAAGTGAATGTCAACTTGAATTTCTGAAAATGTAAAATATGAGTTTAACAGATGTCTCTTATGATCCTTCATTTTTCTAAGCATTCAGAACTTAGAAAATGGCTTTTTAATAGTAAATTTTTCTTTCTGAATATGTTCTTTTTCTTAAATAATAAGTGATAAGAAGAAAGGAAAATAAACTCAAGCCATTAAAAAGTTTTAAAGTGCCAAATCCCTCTCCAGGAATGTATAAAGAGATAACTTAATGTCTGTCTAACATATTTTTTTATGGGTTAAATTTTCTCTAAATGCGATCTGTTTTATTTTGAAATACAAATATTTTTTAAGGCATAAATTGTAAGCAACTGGAAAATTGATTTCAAGTGCATGTGATATACCATTTCATAAATGTTTAGGATCGTGGTGTTATTTCCATGACTATGAGATTTCATAAACAAATTATATAGCAACTATTTGTGGTTCATTTTGCTTCTGCACAATGGATGTTCTTACGAAACACAAAGGCATTTTCTATCCATTATTGTAGATGCTATGTTTTATTGTATTTTAAATGAACATTGTACACACAGATCTGTAACAAAATGTAAACTTTTCCCCTCAGGTTATATATCCTTGCTATGAGTGCATATATAGCTAACTATCCTTCAGATAGCCCTATTAAGGTAAACTGATATTACATGCAAAATTGGTTCTTTTTCATCTGCTACATTAAGAACACTTGCTGCCCAAACTACTCAATTAGTAGAATTTTCACTGCCTATACAGCCCAGTGCAATACTAATTCTGTTTACCTATCCTTAACATACAATAGAATTAAAACTATAGGGGAAAATCTCTTTTCTTTATTAGGCTGCCGAAAAAAAAATCTCATATTCTGTGATATCTGTTTCTAATTTGTCTTTGGGGAAAGGAATGCCAAATAGTTGCCTTGTTTCCCCCTTTAGACATTCAGAACCTCACCAAACTGCAGTCAAACCAGGATGCACACCCTCGCATGTGAGTTTTTTTTCCCTCAGGATCATAGTCAATAAATTTGATTAGTTTGTAAAGCATTCCAAGCCACCAGCCCACAGAGCAGGTTGAGCCATTGCCTTCCCTGACTCCCTGTTCCTTCTAGACCACCAGGGCTCTAGTTTGTATTTTTAAACCTGGGTTAAATTGTGGCATAACCACAAACCATTGTATGCTATTAACAGTGGGGTTCCAATGAATGACTGACAAACAAAATCTTAGCACACGAAGCCTACTTCTCTCAATGGTAAACACATGTTATTAATGAAACGTTTCTAACGGGCTCAGACAGTTTGAAGTCTGTCTTCACTGACAAGACTGCATTTTGCTATATGGGCTAAACAAACAAAACATTTAAAAATAGTTTATTAGAAGAATATGTTTTGGTGAATCACAAATATATAATATGCAGATCTGGACTCTGAATTAAATTTCTCCAGGGTTCAAAGACAGCATATAATTCCAGTATCTTCTTTAAGAAGATGTGGATGGTGTTAAATTCAACTCCTGGTCCATCAAAGAAAGTTATCTTGATGCAAAAAGGACTTGACACAGACACAACATGATACACTGCAGGATACAGGTGTATATGTACAGTTCAAAGGCTCAGAATCTAGTTTTTGAAAGAGAACTGCTGTTGCTAGGTAGGATGCTAAATAAAGATGAGCTGTGATTCATCCTCAGCTTCCCCTAAGTTCATGTGGTAGGTGAGTGAAGACTTTGTTTATGTGCATTTGATAATTTCATTTATCAGTAACACTGGCTACTTAGTATGTAGGCATCCATGAAAATAGGCAGTAAGTCTTTTGTGCAATTTTTCCAAACTCCTGTTTAACATAAAAGGATAGCAAACCCCAAACCAAATAAAACAACACTGGCATTGCATTTTAGATGTCTTTGAAACATTCCAGTGTTTTGGACCACCAAACTCGAACCCACGATGGTTGCATTTAGTTTTGATCAAATTGGGCAGTGCTGCCTCAAGCTGGTTTGCATTTCTCTTCAAATTTACCCGACCCTGTTAGAGCAACCGGAGAATTACAAAAGAACAATGTACTCTTAATATGTTCTGGAGAGTTCTTTTGAAAGTTAGTCGAATAGTGAGGAAATGAGAGATGGGCTATACCTCAAACTTCAGTGTGATACCATGATCATCAAAACAGCTCCTAATAGCAAATGTTTCTGGGAGTGGATCATCAAGGGTCAAAATTTGATGCAAATGACATATACATGCTGCAAATAATTCTTTTCCTTGATTTAGCTGGGTTACTTTCCCTCCACTGAATTGATAAGTTAATGTCATAGGTATGGTCTAAAATTAAGCTGAGAATGTACACCCTAAAAGAGTTTAAGGGCAATATTGGAGGGAAAACATGTCTAGATGCTGAACCAAAGGACAAGTGTGTCTATGAGTAAGTCTAACCAACCCCACTCATACTTTGTCCAATTCTTTTATTTTCTTTCTTGTTTCTATTGCACAGAAGTAGAAACCAACCAACAGCACCATCTCCATATTCTGCCTTCCACTTGCCCATTAGCTTGTGATCTCTGGGGTTTTTCTACTTGCCTTTGTGGTTCTTATGTTCCATTTCCTCTGGAGGATGACATAGCCAGGAGCATGGGGGTCCTGGTACCATCCTTTTGGGGCCCAGGGTCTTCCTCCTGCTCTCTGGTGGTCCTTCATGGCCATGACTTACAATGCACATTCCCATAACACACCTTGCCTTTTCCCTCTTCCTCACTCAAACATTCTTATTGGCTATCCCTTTTTCTAAGTCCCTGCTAACGGACTCGGTAATCTAAAAATATTTTTGTCAGGCCAACATAATAATAATTAACTCAATCCCTTTTGTGTGCATTTTATAATAAAATGCTTGGAGAGACCCTACCTTAAAACATATTAATGAATTGTAATTGGCAAATAGTGAAGATATTAGGAAGCAAAGGAACGCTTCTGGTTGTCTTCTCATGTCTTACCCTCTGGGTAGGTAGCTGCCCTATTTACTCATTAAATGCTACCAGGAGCGATTGAATCTTCTCTGCCTGAATGCTTGGTGTTCAGAGACTACACCTTACACTCTGTTTACTCACATTCCCATTTTTCAGGTTAAATAAAATGAAAAGAAACCATTCTTTGAAGTTTGATTAAGGAGGCTTCATCTATATTTATTTGATTGACTAGTGGGTAGAGAAAAATGAAGGATATGTTTATCATATATGTTATGATATAGAATTAAAGAATTCTAGAATTTTATAGTTAATAGAGAATAAAGAGAACTAAAGCCAAAACAATTAAATGATTAATAACGGAATAAAGACTTTTTGACTTTTCAATACAGTGCAAGTGTACTTATATATGATACATTACAGTATAAATTATATTGTATAAACTTTCTAACTACATTACTTATAACATATTTCTTGTAAAAGTACTTAAATTACTGGGAACTTGGTCAAATAGTACACTTATATATATATAAAATACATATTTTATATGTATGCATACATATGCATAAAGACTTGGGGAATCAGAAACTTTAAATGTACTTTAGATTTGTCCTTTTAAATTTGATATTCTTACAAATTTCAGGACAAGAAAAAGCTATTATGTCATTATTTCAGTATTAAGAAACCAGCCACAACAAAGCATCAACATCCACTTCTTGCCTTGGTTTTTAAATTGGTGAGTGCTCTATCATAAAATTAGTGCTTCAAAGATTTAGGAGATGAGCCTGGATGAGAAAAATGTTCTTCATGCTTAATTCTCAAACCTAATCTTAAATGAGGGGCTACAGCATCACTGATTATTTCATTTATTCATTCTATAAAGCATTTATTAAGTGTTTACTGTAAGCCAGGCATTGTGCTAGGCAATGGGGAACACACAGTGGAATAAAACATTTCTGCCTGTGGCAGTAACCATCAGTCCTTACCAATGTGTGTTCTTTTTTCAGGGCACACAGTTGGACTGCATTTCCCAGTCTCCTTTATCATATTCTGGCTGGCAGAGTAAAAGTGGAAGTATTACATACCTCCTTCAGACCAGCCCTACAAATATATCCCCTGTCTGATTCTCTTTCCGTTCCCCATCTGCTACATAAGTGAATTGGACTCTAGGGACCTAAAAGAGAGGGGAGCCTGGGTTCCTGAATGGTTTTGTGGAGATTTTTCCCACCACCATCAACTTACATTGGCCTGTGACTTAACGAGAAATAAATTTCCTTGTGTTAAGTCACTAAGATGCTCTAATTGATTGTTAGTGCAATTAGTTAACTGTATCAGTCTTGCTATGTAATGAATAACACTAAACTGAGTGGCTTAAGAATAAAACTCTTCTATGTGTTAGTAATCTGGACAGGGCTCAGCTGGAATGGCTCATCTGTTTTCCTCAAGGCACTGGCATGGCCAACTCATGGGTTTAGGGTCAGTTGGCAAGTCAGATGGCAGCTCTGTTATCCCAGATGGGCTGTTTGCTCAGCCATGTGTCTCCAACATGCTAGCCTAGACTTCTTCAAGAGGAAGGACAAGGTCAATTCATAAGTGTTTTTAAAGCTTCTGCATGCATTGTGTTTTCCAGTGTTCTGGTTCCCAAAGTAGATTATATAGCCAACCTTTGAGCCAGTGTGAGAGGAGACTACATAAGAGCATGGATACAGAAAGTCATGATTCATTGGCAGCCAGTATTTTAACAATCACCACACCAACCTTGATGAATACATTGTCCTTAAGGAGCTCAGAATTTTAAGAGGGAGAGACATATAAATAAATAATTACAACATTCTATGAGATAGGTTAGAACTGAAATATTAAAAAAATATGCTATCAAGGCACTAAAAAAGGAATAGCTAATCCTACCTTGCCTGAACATAATAGTAAAACTTGTACAAATAAGGTAATTTTGGTGTTGGGTCTTGATAGATGAATAGGAGTTTGTTAGGATCTCCAGGAGCACATAGTGCAGTTGTAGGAAAGAAGGAAGGACATTCTAGGAAGGGGAAATAGCATAGTAAAGGCCTAGAAATCAGAAAGAATATAGCCTATGTGGGAGTAGAGAGAAGTTCAGCGGTACTAGGGTTTTTAGTAGAGAGTGTTATACAATGGGCTGTTCATGTAGGAAGGACCAAGTGGTAATAAAAGTCTATGCCAAGGAGTTTGGCATTTATTAAGTTGACAACAGTGAATCATTAAAGACAATTTATCAAAGAACCAATAATACTGGAGCTCAGACAATTGATGGCACTGGAAGATTAACCTGAATTAGACTTTTAGGAGAACAATAAGGTGATACCTGCTGGCATAAGAGGGAGAATGAATCTCAGTACACACACATGGGTGTATAAGAAAGATTGTTTTCTTAATTTTATGATAATTCAACAATATTTTTATACTACACCCCCATTCCCATAAGAGTGACAGAAAATAAATCAGTCATTCTAGGGCTATCTCTTTACTTCAGAGTTGTGTATAGGCTTTGCAGGGCTGACCTAGTAAAACAGCATATAGGGCCACCCCTGGTGCACAAACACAGGCTCTGAAAGACCCAATTTTCTAACTGTCTTGATATTTGGGAGGTATATGGGGATCATCCTGGGGAACCTGAGCCACAGAGTAAGGGCAACTGTGGAAGCCTATTTCTGACCCTGGGTGCCTGGACATATTGCAGGCATAACTCAGAGATACTGCGGGTTTCTTTCCAGACCGCCACAATAAAGTGAATATCACAATAAAGAAAGTCACACAAATATTTTGGTTTCCAAATGCATATAAAAGTTATGTTTACACCATACTGTAGTCTATTAGGTGTGAAATAGCATCATGTCTAAGAAAACCATGCACATACTCTAATGTAAAAATATTTTATTGTTAAAAAGACACTAATATCATCTGAGCCTTCAGTGAGTCATGGTCATTTTGCTGGTGGAGGCTCTTGCCTCAGTGTTGATGGCTGCTGACTGATCAGGGTGCTGGTTACTGAAGCTTGGGATGGCTGTGGCAATTTCTCAAAATAGGACAACAATGAAGTTTGCCATATTGATTGACTATTTCATAAGAGATTTCTCTATAGCATGTGATGCTGTTTGAAAGAATTTTACCCTTAGCAGAAATTCTTTCAAAATTGGAGTCAATCTTCCCAAACTCTGCCATTGCTTTATCAACTAAGTGTATGTAACATTCTAAATCCTTCGTGGTCATTTCAACAATGTTCACAGCATCTTCACCAGAAGTAGATTTTATCTCAATAAACTACTTTCTTTTCTCATCCATATGGAGAAACTCCTTAGAGTTTTATCATGAGATTGTAGCAATTCAGTCACATCTTGAGGCTCCACTTTTACTTCTAGATCTCTTGCTATTTCCACCACATCGACAGTGACTTCCTCCACTGAAGTCTTGAACCCCTAAAAGTCATGCATAAGGGTTGGAATCAACTTCTTCTGACTCCTGTGGATGTTGATATTTTGAATTTTTCCCATGAACTGTGAATGTTCTTAATAGTATCTAGAATAGTGAATCCTTTCCAGAGGTTTTTAATTTACTTTGTCCAGATCCATCAAAATAATCACTATCTATGGCAGGTATAATCTTTTGAAATGTATTTCTTAAATAATAAGACTAAAAAATTGACTGCTTGATTCATGGGCTGCAGAATGGATGTTGTGTTAACAGGCATGAAAACAACACTAATCTTCTCATGTATCTCTATTGGAGCTCTGCATTGTCAATGAGTAGTGATATTTTGAAAGAAATCTTTCTTTCTGAGCAGTAGGTTTCAATGGTGGGTTTAAAATAGCCAGAAAATCATGTTGTAAACAGATGTGCTTCCACTCAGGCCTTGCTGTTTCGCTTATAGAGCAAAGGCAGAGTAGATTTAGCATAATTATTAAACGACCTAAGATTTTTGGAATGGTGAATGAGCATTGGCTTCAACTTAAAGTCACCAGCTGCCTTAGCCACTGACAAGAGAATCAGCCTGGCCTTTGAAGCTTGGAAGCCAGCCATTGACTTCTCCTCTGTAACTATGTAAGTTTTAGATGGCACCTTCTTCCAACAGAAGGCTGTTTCATCTCCACTGAAAATCTGTTGTTTAGTGTAGCCACCTTCATCAATTATCTGAGCTAGATCTTCTGGATAACTTGTTGTAGCTTCTACCTTAGCATGTGTTGCATCATCTTGCTCTTTCATGCTATGGATGTAACTTATTTCCTTAAGCCTCATGAATCAACCTCTTCAATCTTTTCCTTTGCAGCTTCTTCACCTCTCTCAGCCTTCATAGAACTGATGAGAGTTAGGGCCTTGCTCTGGATTAGGCTTTGGTATAAGGAGATGTTGTGGCTGGTTTGATCTTCTATTCAGACCACTCCAATTTTCTCCTTATCAACACAAAGGCTGTTTTGCTTTCTTATCATTTGTGTGTTAACTGGAGTAGAACTTTTAATTTCCTTCAGAAAATTTCCCTTTCATTCACAACTTGGCTAACTGATGCCAGAGGCTTAGCTTTTGGCCTTTCTAGGCTTTCAACATGTCTTCCTCACTAAGCTTAATTATGTCTAGCTTTTGATTTAAAGTGAGAGACATGCGAATCTTCCTTTCATTTGAACACTTAGGGACCATTGTAGGGTTATTAATTAGCCTAATTTCAATATTGTTGTATCTAAGGGAATATTCTTAGAGAAAGAGATGAGAGAACAGCCAGTTGGTGGAGCAGTCAGAACACCACCCCTCACATTTATCAATTAAGTTCGTTGTCTTATATAGGCACTGTTTGTGGAGCCCCAAAACAATTACTATTGTACAATCAAAGGTAGTTGAACACAGATCACCATAAAAGATATAATAATAAGAAGAAAGTTTGAAATGTTTCAAAAAATTATCATAAATGTGATACAGAGATATGAAGTAAGCACATGATGTTGGAAAAATGGTGCCAATAAACTTGCTTGACGCAAGGTTGCTACAAACCTTCGTTTGTAAAAAACATAATAGCTGTGATGTGCCATAAAACAAAGCACAGTAAAGCGAGATATGCCTATCTATGTTTCCTCACTGGAGACTTTTACCTCTTAGGGCTCTATTCTGGCGAGGGCACCAGTCTCTTTTTCTCCCATATTCCACACATCTGAGAGGTTTTTATCCTCTATGAGAACTTTCCCAGAAACAGGAAAACAAGTCCCTCTGTTCTGAATCCTATTGCTGAATAACAAATTAGCTCAAAATACAGCAGCATCAATGATCATTTGTTAATCTCATGGAATTTAGTGGATCAAGAATTTGGACAAGCACAGCAGGCAGGCTGGCTCTGCTCTGTAGTGTCTGGTGCCTCTGCTGGGGACACGCAAAGGCTGCAGGTGTCTCAACGTCTGTGGTTGCATTTGTCTGAAGACTTGTCCACTCACATGTCTGTAGCCTGGGTTGGGATGACTTGAAGACTAGGACTGCTGATTGGAGCTCCTGCTGTGGGCTTTGGTGTGGCTTGACTTCCTGGAGAATGGTGGCCTCAGTGTAGTCAGAATTCTTACATGGCAGTTCTTAGCACCAAGAACCAGTGCTCTAGAAAATAGGTGCAAACTGCGTCATGTTTTATGACCCACACTTAGAAGCCATACAAAATCACTTCTACCATTGGTTGAGGAAATCAAAATTATATACAGGTTGAGATCAAGGGGCCACTTCTCAATGGGGGGAGTGTCAAAGAATTTTGGAGCCACGTTGTGGAGTCCTTTCCATTCTACTGAAGGCCTAAGCATTTTGAAACTCAAAAGCCAGAAAGAGGCGGAAAGAACTCTCTGCCTTTTTTTATTGTCTGTCTAAAATTTATTTCTTTTTAAGTTTTTAAAATTGACACACAATAATTGTACATATTTATAGGGTACATAGTGAGTTTGGCACATACAATGTACATTGATCAGTTTGGGTAATTAACATATTTATTATCGTAAACATTTATCATTTCTTTGTGTTGGGAACATTAAATATTCTCCTTCTAGTTTTTTGAAACTACACAATATATTATTGTTAACTATAGTCATCCTACAGTGGTGTAAAGCTATTCTTCCTATCAAGCTATAATTTTGTATCCTTTAACAAATCTTTCCCTACCTCCCTGACCCCCGTACTCCCTACATTTCCCAACAGTATACAAATTGCTTTCCTACCTTTCTACAACTAACAGTCCTGTTGGGAAACCAAAGCATATATATGTATGATCTAGAGAATAATAAAGTAAATCTTATTAAATGACAAAATATGAACATGGACTCTGCCTTTTATCATCACTTTCCTTCCCTGAGGTTAAACAGTTCTCCAGCAAAAGCCTAACTACCTGAAAGGATGAAAGACCAAAGAGGTAAAGAACATGCTGTGTGTGTTTTGGGAGGTGAGGAGAGACAGTAAACATTTTATTTTATTTTTTGTAAATGCTTAACATTTAAATATCATCCCTCTAAACATGCAACAAAACAAACAAACAAAAATGTTGTTCTACTTTTGTAATAATGTTGTACCATTTCACTAGCCCTGTGCGGAATGGCCTCTTTCTATGATACATTTCTCTCTCTCTCTATGTCTTTCTCTCTCACTTTCCTATTATTTTTATAATTTTCTAATTTAATGGACCCAGCATTCTGGGAACATTCTAGTAATTTCAAGTCATGACAACCATGAAATATTTTGATCTAACTCATCAAGGTTCTATCAAAATCTCTAGTGCAGTTCCTCTGCTTATCTCATCCCATATATGATCACATAGTTTACCTTTTCATCCTCTTCACTCTACAGATAAGAGATATAAACCTATTTAGAGCAAAGTGAGTTATCCAAGGATACAAATCCTTTGAATTTCCATAAAAGCTCACTTACTAACAGACTAAGAACCATATACAAAGGCCTCTTCTTATTATCTTTCAAGTCAGGAACAAAAGTTTTGCCAAAGAGATATTATGCTAATATTGACCGTCACAGCTATTTGTTAGTGTTTAATCAGGTGTTTCATTCTTGATTTCTAGTCATCCACTGGCCTATAATGCAGTTGTTTCGTTTGTTCATATTTATTTTGTGCTTTATGTCCATATCTATTTCCGAATCAGTTGCAACACTTGAAGGGTTTGAATTTTTTCAATCAGACTCATTCTTGGGACAGGGGTGGTGGAGTGAGGCATGGTATTAGCTTTTTTTCTTTTCTTTTTTTTTTTTTTTTGAGACAGTATCCCACTCTGCTGCCCTGGCTAGAGTGCTGTGGCATCAGCCTAGCTCATGGCAACCTCAAACTCCTGGGCTCAAGCAATCCTTCTGCCTCAGCCTTCTGAGCAGCTGGGGCTATAGGCATGCGCCACCATGACTGGCTAATGTTTTCTATATATTTTTAGTTGTCCGACTAATTTCTTTCTATTTTTAGTAGAGACGGGGTCTCGCTCTTCCTTGGGTTGGTATTGAACTCCTGACCTGGAGCGATCCTCCTGCCTCGGCCTCCCAGAGTGCTAGGATTACCACATCCAGCCAAGGTATTAGCTTCTTGGGAGACACTTGGCTGTGTGACATTGGAGTGAATACCTGGAGACAGGATTCTATAATGGAGGAAGAAGTAGTGAGTAGATGCAATCAACCGTATCTACTACACAGTAAAAATGGAAAACTTGGAGTGTGTGGCCAAAGGATCAGGATAAAGGGAAATGCCTATGAGTCTAATATTAATTCAATAGATGAGTAGATGTTGGTTCAAGGACTGAAAGACTAAGCGTGTTAGGAGTGCTGCAGATTGAATTCTATACAACATCAAGGTAAGGGACAAGACCACCACTGTAGACACCAAAGTGGCCAAGGAGTTGCCTGACAGCCTTGTGGAGATTACCAAGAAAAGACAATTTCTCTAACAAATTGTCCATGTAGACAAAACTAGATTCTTAAAAATGATGCCTGATAGATGTTTTATTATCAGCAAAGAAGAGAAAAGCATACTTGGTTTTAAAGATAGATTCATACTTCTATTTGGCGGAAATACGCAGATGGCTAGATGCTTAAATCCCTCTGGGACAATTGGGACATACAGAGACTGACTAACAAATGGACAAATGGTCTTTGAGAACTTACTGTGAGATTTTGTATATCTGGGGTACTTTTCTCTGCCTCAGAGCTGAATGAACCGTTGAAATTCCAGTACCCACTGGCCAGTGTGAGCACAAGTGTCCAGAGGCTAATGTTTAGGAGCTGTTTTTCTTTTGAGCTAGAACAGGAGCTTGAACAAAATCCAGCCTGAGTCAGCTTCTAAACAAGGATGAAATTCAAGTTTACAAAATTACTTGCAAGCCTGAAGCAGCTTATTTATATATTTATGACATTTGCCTTAAAAAGAAACATTGGTCTATAACTTCATAAAATGCTGAGTTGAAAACTCAGCGAAAGTAAACTTAAACTGCTTCAAAATTTTTCCTCCAACTAGGGCTGGCAGCAGAGCCATGGTGACAATACAGTAAACAGAGCACCGTGCTGCAAGGCAGGAATCCTGGGAGCCCCCCTGCCTGGGCATTAAGGAACTCTTCACCTTGGACAAGTCACTTCACTTCTCTAGGTCAGAAGTAGGCTAACCTATCAGATGGAATGCCTAAGGCACTAAAACATGTTAATTATTATTTTCATCTGACTTCAGGGTTGAGGAATCCAAGTACAGTTAAGCCACTTGTCTGCAGTTAAATATTGAGTTCATAGTCTGTGATAGTCTGCCTGCCCCTTGACTCCTAGGCCAGGACTCTCTCTTTCTCCTCTAGCGCTTTCTAGAAGGTAGCAGCAAATCTGGCTGTGTCTAATTGAAAGGGCTCCCTCTGTCAGTGCCACCCGCAGATAAGCACCTACGACTCTGGAGCTTTCACCAGGTATTCCTGGCATTCAGGTAGGCTTAACCCATGAACCCCACCTGCCAGGACATCTCTGAAGCAAGCATAGGACATAAGGAATAATCCCTTGTGATGAACAAATAGCTTCTTAAACCCCAAACATGTTCAAAGGAATATCACCTGGATTAGTGGATTAGACACATTAGTCCAAATGATCATACTAATTTTGTGTTACACAATAAGTGAAAGGCTCAGAGTGATGGAAATATTACTTTAGACAGTTATAGCTTTCTAAAGGGAAGTTCAGAGATAAGAGAGGAAATTGTGCACAGAAGGCATTCAGTCCTTTGGCCATTGGAAGAGTTCTCACACAGGGTAATGCGCAGCATCGAAGTGCTCAGGTTGATGATCATATAGGAAGAGGAAACTGGCTCACAGCCCTAGGATTCCCCCGGGCAATTTCCTCTAGAGCAGTTTGTGAAGATGGTTCTTGACAAGCCCACCTCCTGTCCTGAGAAGACTTCAGTTATATTCAGGAGCTCATACCATATATGAAAACCATTCGATTCATTTTTTTCACGTAGAATAAATTTTACACCTACTGCAAAGTTAAGAGAGATACAGCCATGACATCAAATGATCTCACCCAGGATTAGGACAATGAAAGTCCTAACTCATTCCTAATGAATAGAAATCCTCTATTTCATTCATCGAGTGAACACTCAGCCTATCAGGTTCTTGAGGAGATGCTAATCCTGACAGCTCTGGCCCATTTGGTACCACAGCTCTTGGATCCTAAGAAGACAAGCTCAGCGTGTCAGACCCTGCTTGCTCCTGGCCTATCTCCCTCATCTACACAATTAGGAACTGACCCCTCTGACAGGCTTAGTATTACCTCCTCAGGACTTAAATATTTTTTAATCCTAAACAGCTCAGACTTGCTCTTCAATCCACACTGGCCTGGCCCTGGTCTCACCCCTATAGCCAAAGACTGGGTTTCAGCCTGAGTCCTGGAAGTGAAATCTCTTTAGGGTTTCCTTACTCCAGAACCTTCTGTTTTTCTCCTGCCAGGCTCTATTCCCCAGTAGCAGGGAGTGTGGGCAGGGGTGTCAAAGAGGCCTGCATTTTGGTCTTTGCTTTGTGATACTAGCTAAGTGACACCAAGTGAATTTGTTTCTATAAGTCTTGGTTGCTCACCTATAAAATGGGGCTAATAATAAAAGCTATCTCAGAGGGTCAGCATGCGGAGTAAATGAGATACCGTCCGTTGCATGCTTAGTACAAAGCCCAGTATATAAAAGCTGTTCAGTAAATTTAAGCAATTAATAATATCATTTCAGTAAAATGTATAGAACTTTAGCAATTCTGTTGCTCTCTGCTTCCTTTATGAATAAGTCTTTTCTACCATATTGGGTTGTAGGTTTTTTTTTTTTTTAAGTCAGGGACTATATTCAAAAGGGTTTTCAGATTTTCTTCAGAATCAAGCCAAATGCAGGGTACTTGGTAGAGTTTACCAGAGTTTTTGATTGATTGGAAACAAGCACAGAGTCTAAAATATCGTATTTTAGAGCTCAGATTGAAATTTTGTACATGCATGCTGAGAAGATGCAGCATAATTCAATCTTCAGAAAGCAGAGATTATGAGCTCCCTCAACGGAGAGCACCATTATGTAAGTAATGTGATCATCGCAGGGCACGCCAGCCGCAAAGGACAGAACCAGGCCATCAGTTTGCTCTCAAATACTCACCACTCTGTGTGGGACCTTGTATTGGACTTGAGTGCAAGCGGTCAGAGAAAGTCTCAGAAAGCATTACTCAGTTTATACACAAAGTATTCTTCAAAATGGTTTATGTAGAATCTTTTGTCCCATTATCATTGACTCTTAATTATTAATTAGACTATATAAAAAATTGTAAAACTCCAATAGACATTGCTTTTCTTTGTCAGATACCCACTAGAAAACTGTTCTCAGGCAAAGAAATTTCTCACAAATAAAAAAAGGGGTAGTAAAGAAGTGCACATCAACCACCATCAGCAAAAAACAACTGTATTGATGTTTATGCATGTGGAAAGTTTTTTGTTTAACACAATGTGATTAATAAACACAGATTTATGAAGTCCTTTCTTTCATCAGTGAACTATGGCAAACTCGAAATACATGGATTATATTTCTGAGTGTTGAAATTCAAAAGGCAGGAAAAAGTTCCAGAACCAGATTCTCAACAATAATCACAATTTTTACTGGTTTGGAGGTTTGTATTGACATTTTTCCTTAATTGTATTTAGCTATCCAAGTGTGTGTGTTTCTTCTAGTTATTTAACTAAAATAATCTTCACATTCCACATAGGTTTCCCTGTAATGCAGCCAGAAAAAGGAAAGGTAATATTATTATGCATATTCTAAATATTTGTTAATTTTGAGGGCTTGAATATGTGTTTGCCTCAAAAGTGATAATAATTAGTATATATTCTTTGGAATTGGAATTTTACCCATCAAGTTTAAGGAATAACACTATAAATTCTATAGAAAGAATATTTTGCTTGTTTTGTGTTTCCGTGAATGAATAAAGCAATAGACCATCTTCAATCACCACAAGTTTTACTGTTAATTATGAAAGGTGAAAAGTAAATTTTTTCCCCATGCTTTTCTTTATTTCAGTTATTTGTTGTTATTTCCCATGCATCTGTCCCAGCTCCTTTTTATGATAACTTTATATTGCATTTGTTGCAAGGAACACTGCATGGTTTCCAGAATCTGACAAAAGGCTTAAAGTCTTTAAAAAAAAATTTTTTAAGAAAAAAGTTTTGTTAAAAAAAGTTCTTAGGCTGGGTACAGGGGCTTATGCCTGTAATTCTAGCTCTTTGGGAGGCCGAGGTGGGAGGGTCACTTGAGGCCAGGAGTTCAAGACCAGCCTGAGCAAGAGTGAGACACTGTCTCTACAAAAAATAAAAACAGTAGGCAGGGGAGTGTGGTGGTGCTCACCTATAGTTTCAGCTACTTGGGAGGCTGAGGCAGGAGGATTACTGAAGCCTAGGAGTTTGAAGCTGCAGTGAGCTATGATGATGCCACTACTCTCTAGCTCCAGGAGATAGAGAAAGACCCCGTCTCAAAAAAAATAAAAAAAGTTCTTGTTTGGTGAAGATTAAATTAGTGTCTGTTTTGAAATATCAGAACTGATTACCTGAAAAGAGAGTTTTGCAAACATGGTTCTTTCAAACTGATGTGCTTTGAAGTGCTGTCATGAAGGAAGCAAAATCCACGACACTTGGCTTAGTGGTTACCCTCTTGGTAGGGGATGAAATATAGATTCCCCAGAAGGCTCCCAATCATCATTTGTGTGTTTCTGTGTGTGCAATTGTGTGCATTAAATTAATATTTCCTTTAGAGGGCTATCTAGGTTCTACATGTCATATTATTTCTAATTTGTAACATTTCCTTCTAACCCAACCTTCTCATTGCAAGGTCAAGCTCTAGGTGACTGGGACCAGCCTGGGATCCCTTGTTGTCATTAAGTTAGTCTGAAGAAGAGTGCCATTCAACCAAGTGACACTTCTGGCTTCCTGTCCCACCCCTGACTCCTTGTCCATTTCTCACTCTGATTGGTGTATGACATCCATTAGTCAACATTTCTTAATTGGGAAGGCAAGTCTATTAAAAGGCTGTCCATACCATGGACTTTCTTTCTTTTCTCCTGTATTTGAACATTCCAGCGCACCAATACTAGGTCTTGTGGATGTATATTTTCACAGGCCTAGATGCAGAATGGTGGGGGCCTTGAATGGTAAAAAATCCATTGGCTACATATCTAAGCTGTGTCCTGTGATCTAGCTCTTGCATAAAGTTGGCATTTCATCTCCAACTGATTGGCTCCTGTTTCAAAACTTCAGAACTGAGGCAGGGAAAGGGGATGTAATTTACTAGGCACCCTTAAATTCCTGCAATTACACGAACAACCATAATCCAAATTTTCAAATTACCCCGTTGATTTATTTAGCCTAGAAATTTTCTATAATAGTAGAGTGCTGAAATAAATCTCAGATTGACATGGCCTCAGTCTTCAGTCTGCAATAAGAATGAAGTATTTCCTTTTGCTTCCTACAATTTTTATTTGGTGACTTTTTAGTAGCTGTAAATAGTTGCAGTTCATACAGTGCCTCATGATTATTTAGTCAGAATTAAGTCCTTTTTAAAAATCACCTATTTTTCCCAAAATAAGGTTTGTCAGAGAACTTCTAGGATTTGAACTATTTATGTGTTGCCAACATGCATCTGCAATTAAATTCTGACGAACGATGAGGTGTATTCGTACTCAGTGAAGTTGATTTCAGACCAACAGTAGTGTATATAATGGTTTGTGAAGTAAAGGAACTAGAATTAGAACATGTGGACCCTTATTGTATGAGCTTGGACATATCACTTAAATTTTCTGGATGTCTACTTTTATGTCTACTTTTCTGGCTCAGTTGGTCCTTTTCTACAAGACTATCTTAGCCTGAGTTTCCCAGAAAACAGATAAAAATTGGCAGGCAGGTAGCTCATTTGGGCGGTGACCTCAGGAAGCAAAGTTGAGAGACAAGGGGAAGGAAACAGGAAAAGAGAGAAAACTTTCATGTCAATGTATTTCATGACCTTGCCTTGACAGCCACATGTGTCACTTCTGTCACATTCTATGGACCACACAGACCAGCTCTGTTACAATGAGGGAGGGGATGACACAAGGGTGTGAATACCAGGAGGTGGAGCCAATCTGGGACCATCACAGATGCTGCCCACCATTGCAAGAAACCTGAGAGTAATCTTCCCAGGTTCATTGTCTCAAGGCCTGTTGACTTACTTCTAAAATGGATCTCAATAGATCTCAAATCTGTCCACTTCTCTCTATCTTCACTGTCGTGTCTCTTATCAAATCCACCATAATAACTTGCCTGGATTGTAATCTTCTAACCAGATGTCTTTGTGTCTACTCTTGCTTCCCTTTAATCCATTCTTCGGAGAGTAGCCAGAAGGATTTTTTGAACACACATCACATATGTCACTGTTGAGATTCTCCAGTCTTGCCACATCACCCATGGAATAAAATCCAGACCTCTGAGTAAGGCCTGTGGGGCCCTTTGAGTTCTGACCCAGCCCATCTCTTTGGCTCCGTCTGTCACTGCTCTCTCCTGACTCCTTGTGATGTAGATCCCTATCCTCCTCCCCACCATACACACACACACACACACACACACACACACACACACACACACACACACTTTCTCCAGTGGTCATCACACCCACTCTCCTCCTTTGGCTAATTTTGACTAATTTTCAAGTATCAGATTAAATTTTAGGAAGATCTTTCCTAACTCTCCAATCTAAATTATGCCCCATCTCTTTGTTCTCTAGCCCTACACCATGCCTATAACACGTACTGACCATTGTCATTAGAAAGATTGCCATGTGTTTGTTTGTTTGATATCTGTCCCAGGGGTCAGGAACCATGTCTATTTTGCTTCCACATTTCTATCTACTGATGTGCATAATACCTAGCATCGCATACTTGTTAATTACACAGCTGTTGAATAAATAAATGCTATACCAAAGAAAAGTCTTTTGGTTGTCATAGTTTAAACAAAAATGGTCCTGTCTTTCTGTGTCAAAATTTCCCACAAGCTATGAATGATTGTTTATCAAAGATTGAAGAAGAATTCTACTTAAAGGAACTAAAATATGGGTCACTGTCCGCGTTGCTATAAACTTAATGAAATGAGATACAAGCAACCAGAAAGATAACAAACACAAACAGGGAGAAATAAACAAGAAGTTATTTCAAATGAGGCCAATAGAGCACACAAAATATGTTGTTATAAGTGAAAATGCCAACATAGAGTTGCAATATAGTTCAGGAGTTCAAGTCAAACTAAAAAATAAATGACTTTGCATGTAGTGTTTTGCTTTCTAGATCATTAATCTACTGACACTGACAGAAACATAAAGATAAAGCTAATGTCTTTGAAAGGTTCATTGTTCATATGCAGCACCCTGAGTACGATTAGTCAGATGCAATCTTTTTATACAAAACAATCCTTTTTTTCAAGCCTAATGATATCAAGCTGAAACTTATTAGACGCAGAAAAACTGAAGTGTTCACACATGATCTTCACACGATAGGCCACTGACTCAGATGAGAGCATGTTAAACCTTTACCAAGTTACAGCTTTTTGAAATTATTTCCTATCTTCTATCATCATTATTTGCCTTTCACTAAGGAGCAACCATGTTCAACATCACATAACTTTGACTCCTTTTCCAGGGAAACCAATAAGGGACTTTTTCCTTTAAAATTCAACTGTTATTTGTACAATGTCCATTGTGTAAGAACCAAAGGTGTTGAAATGTTATCCCCTCTCTCCTCTTTTCTGCTATCTTCCCTCTCCTCCTCTCTCCCCTTTTTTCCCTTTTAACTATCCACACATCAACCTGGGAAATTGTAATCCATTTAATTATCATTTTTCAAACTCATCCCTGTAGTAATTGTTACTTATGTAAGCATTTAACAAACCTAGCTGATGAAGGGAGGAAATGAATGGCTTTAAACCTACAAAGGGCCAGTTATAACCAGTTCACATACGTATATATACGATCAAAAGAGATTTCACCTTCAATTGCTGAAGTGAGAACTAAAGCCTCTTTGAGAATATGGCCTTGCCGTAGTTCTCTACGGTTCCTCTTAGCTTAAAGAAGAAAACTTTTAAAAATTACCTTTCCATGGTCAGTTGAGATTTAACTCCTTGGAATGAACATATAATTTCTTAGAAGGTGATGAAAGAAACAGTAAAAAGAAAATGAATTTCAGCACTTGGTCCTATAAAACATCTCTGGAAGCTCTCATTACATCTGCAAAGTTGATCTGACCTAATGAGCAAATAAATGTTTCCTTAAGTAAAGGGAAATATTTTTTTAAACCCTATATGCCATTTAAATTGAGTTACAAATACCTTATAGCAAAAGGTTGGTGTTCCAAAACAATTTTTTTCATGCATTTCAGAATTATTGATAGAATGAGGCCTTAAAAATATGGAAGGGAAATTGTTGATAGAATACACAAGTTACTATGGTGATATTTTTGGAGCATACTGTTTGCCAGGAACATGGTGTAATTCTGGCTAATTTCAGCTCAAATTAAATGCTGTTGTGACAAACAGAAATGTCTCTAGGTCACATCAGTGTGATTTGCACTGGGAAATTAGATTATTCTTCATTGGAAACATCAGTTACAAGGCATGATCACACAGCTTCATAAATCTTTCTGTTTTAAGAAATGGAAAATGTGCTCTTGAAATGTAATCATTATTAATAAATGTTTTGCATTCTCGGGATACCAGTCTGTAATTAGGAAAGAGCTCAAAGCTTCACCCTTCTAAGTGCTACTCTAAGATGTCCCCATCAGAGTTCCAATTATTAGCTGACGAGGCCTGCTCACTGGCCTCACAGAGAGCGTGAGGGATGGATTCTGCACCATAGCTTTCCTGGAGCAAGTGTGCACAAGAGGATCAGATTTCAGTGTGAAACCCCAGCCATTGCCTCAGATTCCCTCCTCAGCAACTTCTATTTCATACGGTACATTAGGGTGGATTCTTTAAGATCTTGCTTAATTTGATGTCTTTGTGTGGATTTGCAAAAAAGCATTTGGGAGGTGGGTTTATTGTTTCTGTACTGTGGAGTGATGAAAGCAGCTGGTCCCACTATATCTTATGTGATATTTGGTGTCTCTGGATACCTAGGAGCTAAGCCAAGTGCACATTCATTTACCTGATGTTAGTAGATGTTCAGAACATTTAGATTTTAGGAAAGAAGTAGAAAAATGTTTATTTGATTGATATTTTGTGGTTTTCTTCTGAATATAGGATTTTTAGGTTGTCCCTTGTATTTCTCAAATATAGACTAAGTACTTTCCACCTCTTTTCAGCTGGAACACACAGAAAATGATAATATGTGTACAGCACATTAGGGTAGATGGAGGAAGTCATTTGAGGCTGAAGATGATCTCCTGAAGGCTCCAGACGCCCTCTGCTGCTGGGAGGACTGAAGTAGTCAGTATCTTAGAACGTCTATAACCTATGACACTTGAGTGTGCCATGGCTGAGAAGTAGGATGCTCTGGCTAACCTGTCTGTTCCTCCACCCTTCCCACAGAAGCCTGCAGCTATTCCCTGTGAACCTAATCTAAACCACCTACATCAGTTTAAATAGTACAGCCCAGAACTGCATCCAATGTTATGATAGTTAATGTGATAAATTTGTTTAGATATTTACCTTTTAGTTCCTACAAACTATAGCTCTAGGGTAAACATTTTAGTGTCATGTTTCTTTCTTTAAATAACCATAAGAACCAACCAAATAATAACAGAAGTAAATGTTTTAATTCAGTTTGTTATCAACTATTAATCTCAAAGTCTTTGATTAAGTCATACCCCTGTAATAATTTCCCAAGAGCCAATATACATTAGATACATTCTTAAGAGTCCAAATTTGAGAGATATCTGAATTATTTATAAAAGTAAGACAAACCATCAATTAGATATTTGACCCCCCAAATATAATAACTTCAGTATGCAAACCACTGACTTTATTTTTCTGAATAGAATGAAACTTATTTGTGATGATAATTCTCTCTTTATTCAGCAGTTTGGTAGGGCTCATGTTTCCAAGGATGAAGGATATTTTATTCAATTATTTTCTGTAATATGTGCATATCATTCTCTCTTCTCTCTCACACACTGGGAATGTGTTCACTTTCTGCATGTATATGTGTATATACTGCTGACACACACACACACACACACACACACACACACCCCTTTGATGCTCAGAGAAAATGTTCTCTGAACAAAATTTATGGAAACAAGGACTCTAACTATAGGTTTCACAGAGTTTGTAATTTGTAAGTTGTATTTTATTTTAAATATTCTTTCCTTCCTATAGCATTTATCTCCATAGATTCAAATAGGATTTAGGACTTTATTTTATTTAGGATAGTCAATTCTGTGGCTTTCATCTCTTAAATAACATTGAAACCAACTTGTAAAACCAGTTTTACATAAAATAAAATAAAAAAAAATAGATCTTGTTTCCCAGAGTCCTATAGGCAGATTTATTTTCCCCCACCCAAAGTATTTTTATCTATGACTGCCTATACCAGGTAGACTAAAACTCATTGCTATGCCACAGAACTAAGAAATTATAATCATGAAATGTTAAAGCTGGAAAAACTCTTGGAAATTAACTTGTTCCCTCCATACCTGTGGGTTCTGTATCCACAGATTGAACCAGTTGTAGATCAAAAATATTCAGGAAAAAAATAAAAAATAATACAATAATAAAAACAGTAAAAATTTTATAATACAGTATGACTACTATTTACATAGCATTTACATTTGATTAGGTTTATAAGTAATCTAGAGGTGATTTAAAGTATACAGAAGCATGTGTGCAGGTTATATGCAAATACTATTTTACATAAAGCACTTGAGCATCCGGGGATTTTGATATGCACCCAGAGGTTGAAACCAAACCCCCTTGAATACTGAGGGATGATTATAATTTTAAAGGAAACTGTAGAGGTTAACTTGTTTAACCTCATCATTTTAAAGAGGAAACTAACATAGAAAGATTAAATGATTTTCCCTCTCACCTAATTATGGCAGAACTAGGACAGGAACTTAGGTATTCTGCCTTCCAAATTAGTGCTTTCACTGATGTACCTGGTATTTTTTCATAAATTAAAAGAAAAAGGATTAAACGATATATAAAAAAAGACTCAAACTATAATCTTTCATTCATGCATTTTTTCTAAATAATCCTCTAGTAAAAATGATATTAGAATAGAAGAATATATATTCTTTCATGTGAGTAAATAAATGGTATTTTAGAAAATATGTTTAATACAAAAATATACCAAAGAAGTCCAATATCAAGAGTTTGTTAATTTGGCTCATGTATGGGAACTGGGCATAGAATCTGTATCTTGAAAAACCTGTGGAAGCTCTCGTGAACCTTTAAAAATTTTTCATACAATTTAAACTACAGTCTAAGTTCTTTTTGAAATTCTTTCCTCCCCTTATATTTCTGGGTCAGTTAATTCATAGGTCCACTCTCTTACACTTTTTCTGGATACATTTCTCATCTCATAAAAGTGAGACTTCAAGAGATCTCCACAGGTTCTTCACTTACACTCATATTTTAGGAGACACCATGTCCTATGCAGTAAAGCACAAATACCACCTTCTACCTGCCATTCCTTTCCCCTTCAACATAAGAACTGTTGATGGCTCTCTACTATTTTTCAGGACCAGTACAAATGCTCTAATTTGGCTTTCGGGGGCTATCGCCAGCTGGCTTCACCTACAGTACTGAAATTGATCTCCCACTTCTCCCAATATTGAATTTCCCTCTTAAAGCTGGGTCAGTCCTTCACCATCCTCTATGGGAAGTTTACTTATTTCTGTCTCTTTGTCTTAAACTTGAGTTTCTGCTCAACAGAAAAGCACACCACCTCCTGTCTCCGCAGATAAATCCAAAACATTCCCCAACAATGTAGCCTCCATGAAGCTTTTCCAGATGAAGTTTAACTAAAAATGCCCCCCTCAAAAAAAATTCCAACAGCATTTGTCCTACCAATGAAGTTAAATCTATTCTATCCTGCATCTTCTCAACTAGTACTCTTCCAATGGTGTCCCTTTTCACAGTACACAGTTAATTGATGGCCATAATCACAATGATAATTGACAACTATATATTAAATTAGATACTTATATTGGTTTATATTACTTATGTATTTATTATTTTAATTGATTCTTATAACACCCTTTGAGGTTGACAGGGAAATTATTAGTACATTTATGGATAAGGAAATTGGGAGTCAGAGAAGTTAAATTATTATTAAGTGGAGAAGTTAGTATTTTATTTTGCCAAGTGTAACATTAAAAATAAGTTGCCTGTCTACTATCTTTCTTATTTACTAAATGAAATGATATTTTCCTAAGAGTAAAATGTTTGAAATCAGGGAGAATTTGGCTTTTGCAAAAATTTGCCACATTTTCTTACTTTGCCTCATTCTAGTGAAAACGTCATTGTAGATCATGGAAAATTTTAGGACTTTTTTACACTTATTCTGTGAGTTATCTAATTAAGGAGACAGATAATTTAAGACTTTTTAACTTTCTTTGAAATTTTTTTTTTTGACACACATCTACTCATCCATACCCTGACAATCCACACAGAATACATAGGATTTATAATAGAGTACTCAGGAAAATGTTGTTATATGCTGTCGTTACTGTGTAACAAGGAAGTAATAAGCAGACAAAAATTCACATGTATGGATCTCACGATATGCAGCCTTTGGCTAAATTATATTAAGTGATTCATAGAAGTGGCCCAGTCATTGAATGATAAATTCATAGAATAGCAAATATAAGTTCAGTTTGATTGAAAGCGTAGTCTTCCCAGAATGACAAATAAACTGTTGGTTATAAAATTCTGGACATACACGAACCCCTGCTAACCTAGAGAAGCAGCGACCACTTCAATAGCTCTTTGTTTCATGACTCCATATAATGTGGGTAGGTATTAGGTGGAGGAAAAGGGGAAAGGAAGACTGTGGGTTAGAACTCTTGGACTGTGACCCTTGTGGCAGCTGGGTACCTGCCCCTGCCCTGCAGTCACTTCCATGTTTAGCCCTGATAAATACCTGGGCATATGTACCTGAAGGCTGCTCCCTATATCTCCTCTTTGGGGGATGTCCTAGTCCATTTTGTGCTGCTATCACAGAATGCTACCGATTGGATAATTTATAATGCATGGAAATGGATTGATTCAGGGTTCTGGAGTTTGGGAAGTCCAATTTGGAGGGGCCAACATCTTGCAAGGGCTTTCTTGCTGCATCATTTCATGGCAAAAAGCAGAACAGCAAGAGAGGGTGAGAGGGAAAGAGCAAAAAGGGGGCCTAACTCATCCTTTTATAAGAAACCTACTCAGAGATAATGGCATTAATCCATTGAAGAGAGCAGAGACTTCGTGGGCTAATCACCTTTCATTAGTCCCTAACTCCCAACACTGTTGCATCAGGGATTAAGTTTCCAACACATGCTTTTGGGGGGACACATGCAAACTACAGTAGAAGTGGTCCTTGGGATAGATGTTGGGATTTACATCATACCTAAAGGTGGACAGAACTACTTTACTTTACCTTTGCTGAAAACTGTCTGCAGCTAACTCAGGCCCAACTTAAAGTATTTAAAGAATACTTAGCAAACTTATAATTAGCAAATTAATTTTTGAGAGAATGTGAAATGGCTGAGTATTCATTCTATGCTTTTCTTTCTGAAACCGTGGTTTTTTCCAGCTTCCTAAAGTTGTGGAAAATAGGCATATTCCAGCATCACACAAAAGAAACTAAGATAAGCAGATAAGATATTTAGGATATGGGCACTTCATTTACTTGAAACTTCAAGGCACAGAGCTGTGTAGAACCAACCTGGCACTAGCCAGGGCTTAGCCAAGGCTGGCCTTGATTTGATCCATTCAATGTTCACTAATTCATATGTGCATGACGGTGTGGAAGAAACTGAACTGAGAATTTACAGACCTAGATTCTGAAACTGGCTCTGTCCCTTCTACCATTTTGTATCCTCTAGTAAAATGTTAGAAGATAAGACTAGGTAATCTCTATTCTCTTTAGCTATAAGATTCCTTGGATTTTTCAATTAGAATTGACAGGAACCCTGAAACCACGTGCCTGCTATTTAATTTTAATCTGGAATCACTTATCTGCTTTGTTCCTTCTTTTTTTGAATCTCAAGCCTCAGCAGAAGTCAATTTCAGGCATGGCTCATTCTCATCCTGGGGCTTCCTGCAAAGCAGTGTGAATTTGGTGTGAAGCCCTTTGATAGACTAAATTGCTGCATCTTTCTACCATTTTTCCTTATGACAGCTCTTCAACTCTGCTCATATTTCTCCCTCAAATACAACAGTTGATTATTTTTATATCTTATTGAAGATGTTTGTTGGTATCATTCTGTTGAGTGAAACTGCTTGACATGTGTGAACGTTCCTCTTTTCAACTTGTTTTTGACTGTAAACACACATCCACGCACACTTACTCTCAGGCATTCATCTGCAACCATGTTTCTTAAGAACAATTTTTTTTTTAATTTCAGAATTTTACGGGGGTACATATGTTTTGGTTATATAATTTGCTTTTATACAGTTTGAGTCAAAGCTAAGAACAATTTCTTAAGAAAAATTATCACTTTTTCTTTTAAATGTTTTTTTCTTTTCTTTTCTTTTCTTTTCTTTTCTTTTCTTTTCTTTTCTTTTCTTTTCTTTTCTTTTCTTTTTTTTTTTTTTTTTGAGACAGAGTCTTGCTCTGTTGCCCAGGCTAGAGTGCCATGACATGAGCCTAGCTCACAGCAACCTCAAACTACTGGGCTCGAGTGATTCCCCTGCTTCAGTCTCCTGAGAAGCTGGGACTACAGGCACACATCACCACATCCAGCTAATTTTTTCTATTTTTAGTAGAGACAGAGACTTGCTCTTAGGGAGGTTGGTCCTGAACTCCTGACTTCGACTCATCCTCCTGCCTCGGCTCCCTAGAGTGCTAGGATTACAGGCATGAGCCACGACACGTGGCCTCTTTTAAATGTTCTTGATCACTTAAACTAGAGTACGTATTTGCTAAAAGATATTAAAACAGGCCGGGCGCGGTGGCTCACGCCTGTAATCCTAGCTCTCTGGGAGGCCGAGGCGGGCGGATCGTTTGAGCTCAGGAGTTCGAGACCAGCCTGAGCAAGAGCGAGACTCCGTCTCTACCAAAAATAGAAAGAAATTAATTGGACAGCTAAAAATATATAGA
>CAUYSK010023075.1:0-13207 GCA_963575035.1 Avahi laniger | reverse complement strand
AGGCTATTAAGCTGAAAAAACAGAACCCTTGTCCTAGATGGTACAGGTGACTCATGACAATGTCAGGCCTGGAGTTTAGGATTCTGTATACCCAGTCTAGGGATCTTCCCAATGCAACATGCTGACTTACCAGGATCCCACAGCGGGTAAAGGAAAGGTCTAAGATTTCTAAAATATTTAGAATGCGTTATTTCTAAAAGAGTTGTGGTTAAGTACAAACTTTTAAATATTCAAGGAGAAAAATGGCAAAAGAGAAAAATACACTGTGGAATAAATGGTTTCACCTTTTTTTTTTTAGAAACTGTATATGGCTATTTTGAATATTCTTTGAAGCTGGATGCTTTAGCTTATTTACTTCTTTATATCTTTCACTATACCAAGCCCTACATTGGTCATAACAGGCATTCAAATAATTCTTTAATACATCTTCCTTACTAGGGTATATATTGTGATGGCAGGGACATTTCCAGTGCTTTGGTGCATGGCATATTCTAAATAAATGTGTATTAATGAAATTTAATGCCATCACTCTGTGCGTGGTACCCAAGTTTCAAGGGCAATTCTCTATGTAGTCATGTAACTTGGCCTACTTACATAACCTATCTAGACCAGCTCTGTCCAAAAGAAATGCATGAGTCATAAATGTGAGCAATGCATGTAATTTAAAATTTTCTAGTAGTTTTCTAAAAAAGGCTAAATCAGTATATTTTTATTTAACACAATATGCCCTAAATATTATCATTTAACATGTCAATATGAAAAGTATTATATTTTTACATTTTATTTTGTACTAAGCCTTTGAATTCCAGTTTATATTTCATCCTTACAACACGCCTTAATTCAGACTAGCCACATCTTAGGTGATTAGCAGCCACATATGCTAGTGGCTACTATGTTGGACAACTCAGAGTTGGACATATCTATGTCTACCACAGTATAGAAAAATAATTGTCCATGAGCTAAGTTGTGAGAGGATTTTGTGTGAAAACCAATGTTTCAGAAATCTGTATTAAAAATTCACAGTACCCTTACTACATATATAAGAGTTCTGGTGTTACTTTAAAGTATCCAAAATAGTCCTTGTCACATCAAAAACTTTGCCTTCATAATGCCCAACCATGTTGATATTAGCATCATTATGGAAAGAACATTTAGCCAGCACCCAATACCATTAGTTTTTACAGACAAATTTTTTTTTAGTTTTGTTTTTTGTTATGTAAATGTAATTATTTTATGGCATAAATGAGTCTAGTTAGGAATAGTCTAAATTAATTTTCTTATAAAATAATGTAGTCTGTGAAAAACTTTCTACTACGGTTTCCAGTCAGCAGGTGTGAGGATTTCTATTTCAGAAAGCCATTTGATTATGGTATAACTTAGCACCATGGCTTAAGTCAAATTTCAATGTCTAGTCATTCAATAGCCATTTATTTAATATTTCAGATAATGTGTAGGTGCTAGGGACACAGAGAAGGATACTTATTTCTTGCCTTCAACTGGCTCACTATCCATAAGAGCAGATGACCAGGTAGATTTATGAAGTGATAGAGATTTTCTGACCAAAGTTAGCACAAGACCCATAGAAGGCACACCACAATTGATGGTCATTTCACCTGGTGGAAGGGAAAGTAGGTAGAAAAGACTTCCATGGAGGAGAGGAGCTTAAAATAATTCTGAGAAATGAGCCACCAGGACTAAGGGAACTAAATTCGCTCTGTTTCACTGCTCCAAGCCGTGGTGTGGGATTGAAGGGGGAGGGGTGGCCTACACCAAGGTGGGGGCAGCAGGGGAAACTGTGCTGCAAAAGGCACAGAGGGAAGCTCTGGGCTTGGGGGAGACTCAGCCAAATGCAAAAGGCCAAAGTTATTGCAATTTACATATTTCTATTTTGAGACTTCTCCCCAACCCTTTTAACCCATATGGTTTTGATAATTATTTTTAAATGAAAATTCAGATAGCAGCAGGCAGTGAGTATTTGAATTAGGACTTCATATTGAGAGACTCAGTGGGGCACTTGGCAAATTTTATTTCCTCTTCCCAATAAACCAGAGCAGAAAAGCTGGCATTTCTAATCCTAACTGTAGGAGTTCTACTCCCTCTCACTCTGACCACCAGTTCTTAAGGAGGCTCACTGTCTTCTCCATGATTACAGCCCGCCCTCCCACATGCACATACAATAAACACTTGTTAGAGGTACAGAGTTGGCTTATATGCCAATAACCACAGGGCATCACAACACAAGGCCCCAGGGGAGTCAGCCATTTGGACTAGCACAGTGGCACCCTCTGAGTGGTGGCTCTCTAGAACAAAATAGCACAGAGCCTGGAGAATTGTCCCAAGTTGATACATATTATGAGTCTACTATAGTGGTTCTGAAATGGTGATCCACAAAAACGTTTTCGCAGGTCTGAAGAAAATAAATTTTAGAATAACATAGTATTTAAGTATGTGAGAAAGAGGTTGCCAACTATCTTTTCTTGGAAAGGATATGCTTTTGTTCTATATATATCTGTGCTAATTTCTTATTATAATAAAATTCCTTCATTTTATTAAATGGAGTTTCTAATAGATATAGCTATTTTTAACATAATTACTTTCTAAAATATAATGTTGAAACCCTATGATAAATCTCCATTTTTTAAAACTTTTTCGTCCACAAAATCCAAGAAAACTAGAAACCACTGGTACAGCAAAGAAAGTGGCTTGAAAAATCAAATTTACAGAATTACATCATTGCTTGACCACTTACTAAGTGATGGCCTTGGGCAGATTATAGTACTTAGCTTCTCAGAGCCTTGGTTTTTTTGTTTAGAGTTGTAACAATTGATGTTTTTAATTAATAGGGCCAAAGTGAGAATTAAATAATATCACATACATAAAATGTTTCAGAATTAATTTTCTTTCCCCTCTTGCCCTTTCCCACCTGTTAATGACTATATCCTTTAATGATCAGATAGGATCTGAAAATGTGGCTTAATATCCTCCCAAACCGTCTCATATGTACTATACTCCCCATAAACAGACAGGCAAGGTAAGTTAGATTCCACTTGACCTCTGTATTCATGGAAGAACTAATTGTAACTGTTTTAGTTCTGGTTAGGCGCTAATGGATTACTATTTATATTATATTCCACATTGTGTGTGACGGCATGAGTAAGCCTTTCTTCTCTTTATCTTCAGCACAAAGGACAATGCATGTGTCAGAGCAGCTGGCATTTAAATCACTGTAAATGGTACAGAAGGAAGGAGCACATGTTATTCCAGTCATATTGCCATTCCCTTCTGTAACACAGAAAAGGTTTAAGACTGAACCTAAAGCTTGGTCATGTTATAATTCTGACTAAATGCAAACACATTTGAGGACCATAGTAAGTAATAATATGGACTTTCCCTGAAGGAAAGTAAGAGTCTCTTCAAATCAGTGCCATAAAAAAAATAGAGGAAAAGGAATAAACTCAAGAAATACTCAGGATATAGACAAAAGAAAATTCTTGCTAAAATATTATCTTTCGTATACATTAGTAGCAGCTGGGAATTCCTTAGTCTGGGATTAAATTGTTTCTACTACCTCCCACCATGTGATTACTGACAGTTTATTTCTCCTACTGGCATTATGCAAAAGTTGACAGTTGATTAAAGGGAAGATGAGTCACTTAAAAAAAAAAAAAAAACTTGTTTTAGGTAACAGAAAAAAATAGAGGAAAATTCAAGATAAATGACCATACAGTTGCCTTTAGTGAGACATTAGATAACAGTAGCACAAGGAACAGTAATCAGAATCAATAAAGAATTTTTAAAGAGGATTAGAAAAACACACATAATTAGGACAATTAATAACATTGTCTAAAAATAACACCAAAAGGTCAACTAATTAATTTATCTTAATGAGCACAATAATGAATAAAGCCCCAGATTTCAAACATATTGGATTAAGTACAGACAATCTTCAAGAAGTATATTGTTGCCTTATCAACCTGAAATCCATCCACACAACACAAAGTGATATTAATGCAAGCACTTAGTGGAAAAAGAAACCAAAAAAACAAAAAGCAAATTTCCTATAATATGAAAATACAAACTTTAGGTTGCTAATGAGCAAAGGACACTTTAAATCATCTTACAAAAGAGCCTCACCCAATTCCCAGTAAATGTACATATACCAACATGGACAAAGTTTGGGGTGGAAGAGAAGAAGAACGGAAGTGTTTAGAACACTGCACTGTGCATCTGAAGCTCAGTTTTGGATTTTATTAGTTGACTTGCTTTGCATAAGTAATTTAATTTCTCTAAATCTCTACTTTCTGAAGTGCAAAATGGAGATAAGTAATGTCTACTTCGCCAGTTTGTTTTAATGATATAAAGAGCTACATGTGAAAAAATCTGACTTCGTTTTCGGTAACTATTAAGTCTTATTTTATAAATATTAATATCATTTCCCCTCCCATCTATGAGCTAGTAAGATGAGGTGGGAAAGCATGGACTTTGAAACCAGAGCACACCACTCTGCCATCTATTGTAACTTCACTTCTCTTAGCTTCAGTCTATTCATTAGTAAAATAAAAATAATGTCAATCATACAGGATTATAAAGACAGAGTTTGTAAGTGTTTAACAATTATTACCTATATTACCGTTTGTTTTCTATTCCTTTCTTCTTTTCCAGAGAAGACTAAAGAGTTTTGTTTGCAGCATCCTAAGCTACAGTTAACCCACTTTTAAGCCTTTCCAATACCACAATGTCCTCACTCCAACCTCAAACCTCCTCTGGTGTGTAGACATGTTAACCTCACCCATGATGCCTCTTCCTGTGCCCCGGGATGAAGGCATTTCAAGCTATCCTCAGCTTAACTCATGTGAAAATAATAGAGTCCCAGGAAGCTTGCTTTAATGTATTTTGTTTCGATAGACTTTTTCTGTTAAGTAAATCCAGCAAAATCTCACAGCACACTTCATAGCCAGCAAGGATGCTGAGCTTGGCCCTTGGTCTCTTTCTCCCCATTCTCCACAGTGGTCTCTCACATTAGGCTTATACACCAAGGCCAACATTTACATTATTTTCTTATTCATAACCACTTAGATAATTGCAATAGCATGCTGATTCATTTAAAAAAATGATTTTTTAAAAATTTGATCTTTCTGATGGTAATGAGAACAATGGGTTGA
This sequence comes from Avahi laniger, assembly GCA_963575035.1. Taxonomy (NCBI): domain Eukaryota; kingdom Metazoa; phylum Chordata; class Mammalia; order Primates; family Indriidae; genus Avahi; species Avahi laniger. Next base: position 8,045 of record CAUYSK010023075.1, on the reverse strand, counting down.
AGTTGAGAATGAATGACGGCAGTATCTTGACAGGGGCTAGTGATGAAGGAGGTGATAGTGATGATGGTGATATTGGTCACGGTGGTGAGTAGTGATGGTTGTAGAGATTCTGGGTATGCTAGAGAATAAACATACTTGGCTTGTAGCATTTACCCATTTTCAAGGGGTAAACAGCCTTACCAATTTCTATTTTGAGCTGTTAATACCAGTACATCAGTGAGTGCTGAGTTGGGAAGAGATGGAAACAATCATACCCCATGAGTTGGCAGGAGCCAATCCCAGCACATCACTAGAAATGGTGGTGGTAGTAATAGCGGTGATGGTCATGATAATGGTGATGGTATTGGTGATGGGTAGTGATGATGATGGTGGTTGAGATGGTGATGATTGTGATGGTGATGATAGTGGTGCTAATGATTGCAGTGGTGGGGTTGGTGGTTATAGAGGTGACAGTGGTCATGTTTGCATAACGTTTTATAATATGCAATGTACTTTTGTCTGTATTACTTTATTTAACTCTGGGAGAAATATTTTTTTAAAAACACTTTCATCTCTTTTTATAGGCTAGAAAGCTGAAAATCATGGGGCAGTAAACTTAGTGGTAAGAATAAGGCCTTGGACCCAGGTACCTCTGCTTTAGAATTCTAGCTTTGCCCCTTCCTAGCCATACAACTTTGCAGAGTTATTGTTTAAGCCCAGTTACATCACCTTTAAAATAGTGAAACTAACATATTCCTTTTAAAATTTTCATGACAATATTAAGATATTGTAATTATTATTAAATTGGCATGGGATTTTAAGAGATGGGACCACTTGTAATAACAGGAAAATAAATTCTGACTTTCTAGGGATCATGGTTTCTGTTAAATGGAAGACATTTTCTAATTTTTTTGTATTACATTGTTTTATTTTGGTCTATTAATTACCTTGATGAATATTCAACAGATGAGCACTTGATCCTCAGGATTGAAGAGAGTTTTTATACATGTTTTGTATAATCAAGGGGAAGAGTTTAGCCCTCCTCAAATAGCCCTTGGGAGAGGCTACTAAGAAGAGAGAAGATGGGGAAGAGTGGGGAGAGGACACAACAGAATGGAAGAAGGCTGGAATTCAGTGAGAACATAGAACAGGCTGAATAATGGCCAGAGATATCTTATTCTGATACTTAGAACTTGTAAATGGTACCTTAAAAGAGAGAGAGAAATAAAAAAAGGATCTTGGCAGATGTGATCAAATTAAGGATCTCAGCACTGAGAGATTATCTTGGATTATCTGGGTAGACCCTAAAGTAATCACAACTATCCTTATAAGGGGAAGGCAAAGGGGTATTAGATACGTACAGAAAAGGAGAAAGTCACGTAATGACACTAGCAAGAGACTGGAGTGATGTGGCCACAAGCAAAGGAATGCCACCAGCCACCAGAAGCTGTAAGAGGCAAGGAATGGATTCCCCTTGAATCTTGTGGGGGCATTTTGTCCCAGCAATACTAATTTGGGATTTCTAGCCTTCAGAACTATGAGATAATAAATATCTGTTGTTTTAAGCCACCAAATTTGTGGCATTTTGTTACAACAGCCACAGAAAACTTATATAAATAGTGTAGTAGTTTTTAGTGTTTCACAAAAATATTTTAGAAATAGGATGTTTAATACTGATTTTAACATTGTTTGTAACACTTCACCATTAATCCTGTTTTGGCATCCCCCTCCTAAAACAAAATGAAATAAAGCAAAACTTTCAAATTTAATTGTGCCTACAAATGCTTTACTTAAGTGGATTTGAATTCCTGTTTCATCTTCAAAGAAATGCTAACCTTCATATATAGGGCAAGGAATAGCATCACAGAGGTGGAGCCCAGTGTTGCAGCCTGCTTGCAGAATGGGGGATGGACACAGAAAGAAACACACAGACACACACAAGATGTACAAGACTGCAGTAGTCAATTCTATCAGTCATTTTATTTATATACTTTTTCATTGTCCGGCAGTTACTTCCTGTGACTATCTTGGGCACCTTGAGGAAAACACATTTTCATTCCTTCCAGAAGATTGCTCAAGGGAAGCAGACGTTTGCATCTTAACTTCTTTATCTCATTACCATATGCAGGACAATGAGATGCCCTGGCTTGTTTGCAAGACCTCAGGCACTTGGTTATCTGTCATAAAGCTGTCTGTCATGAGGAATAGTTCTGTTTGTTCAACAGGCCGTGTCCGGACCTATTGTCCTCTGGCCCCAAGGAGAGCACATCCAGTTTCGCTGACTCTGGGCTTAAGCCAATTTTTGCACAGGGACGTTACATATGCTTCCTGTACCTGGATATCTAGATTTCTAGCAAGGCCTGGGAAATTTTCCTACATTATATTCTCAAATAGTTTATCTAACCCTTGTGTATTTTCTTCTTCACCTCCAGGATGCCTATGATTCTCACATTAGGCTTCTTCATATAATTCCACATTTTTTTGTAGGCTTTGCTCTTTTCTCTTATTTCTCTGCTCTATCTCTGCTACTGACTTCTTTCTTTAAAAGGTGTTATCTTCAAACCATGAAATTCTTTCTTCTGTTTGATTGATCCTATTCTTGAGGCTTTCCACTGTGTTTTGTAATTCCTGGAATAAGTTCTTCATTTCCAGAAGTTCTATTTGATTTTTCTTACTATTTCAATTTCTTTAGTAAATTTTTCTTTCAAGTCCTGGATTTTTTTTGTGGTTTCTTTGTGTCGGGTATCCATTTTTTTTTTGCATATCATTGAGTTTTTTACAATCCATGTTCAAAATTCTGTCATTTTATTGTTCTGAATTTGGTTGATATCCATTGCTAGAGAGCTGGTGTTCCCCTTTAGGTGTCTTCTTTCAGTTTGATTCTTAATACTTTCAGAGTTCTTTCACTGATTACTTACCATCTGGAGCATCTATTTCTTCTTCTTTGGATTTTCATTTAGATAATGAGACACTCAGTTTAGTCTCTGAGCCAGTAGGTTGTGTTTGTGGTCAGATTCGACCACACCTTGTATGATGAATCAGTAGATGTTGTGAAACGGTATGCAAATTGACCTTCGTGGTGCTTGCTGGGAGGAGCAAGCTGCGGTGTTGTTTTTGGGTCCTGAAACCAGTTCTCCTTCTGCTGCAGAGGCACTGTAGTGCCTCAGGTGGTGGGCGGGGCCCTGTGACTTCCATGTTTGTCCTTATTCTACACCTCAGCCACAGCAGGTGGGGGAGTGAGTCTGGGTGGGGCTAGATTGGGTGAGCCTACTCTCAAGATCCACAAATGCTGGTAGCAGGGGGCAAAGTTTCTAGGGAGGGGCTGAAATGGCCCCATCCAGCCATAAAGTCTGCATGTAGGGGTGGGGCTTTCTGAGACCTGCAGTCTGGAGCAGTCCTGGCTCCTTTCCACTCTCCCCTATTCCACAGTTTCTCCTGTGGGCCTCTGCCAACAGGCAGGACTTCAAGCCAGTGGAGCTCTCCTGACTGTGATGCAAGCCGGGAGGTTTCCTGCCCAGGATCACAGCCTGAGCTGGGAGGATGGCCGTCCCATTGGAAGAGGGTTGTCCCTTGAACACACTGCATCTGGGACTCACTCTGATCTGCCCATGAAGGCACATACACCTTGATAGACTAGTTCACAAATATCCCTTTTGTGCCCCTGGGCAATGCAATTAAGACCTGGGTGTACAGGATCTGGCCTGCAGGCCTGTTCCCCAGTCCGTGGAGATCAATCCCTTATCCTGCCAGGGAGAAGAGTGCTGATTTCAAGTCACCCATGGGGTACCCAAGCTGGATCAATGTCTCTCTGTCTCTGGGTTTGCCAGGCAAACAGCACCTGGGAGGGCCAGTGGATAGGGAAATCACAGTCTAAACACCCCTCAGTTCACTGCAGGGCCCCAAAAGGGGAGTCCCATTTCCTGTGGATGCCTCCAGGTGGTGGGTAAAGTGTCTCTCTCAGCAGCAATGGATAGGGGAGGGGAAAAGGAGAATAAAACAATATGGTGCCCTCCCATATGTTCAAGTTTGTGGGGTAGGATGTGTCCCGAGGGAGCTGGGAGCCTGGTGCCCTTTCTGCAAGAAGCTCAATGCTCACTGGCAGTAGCCATTTCCGATCTGGTGTCAGCAGGTCTCTCCAGCAGCTCAGGAGCCCACCTGCAGTCTGAGATGCAAGGGAGGGGAAATTTAACCATTCCACCTCCCCTGTGGCTAGTCTCCAACCTCTCAGGATTTAGACCCTGCCGATGCCTTTCTCCTTCCAGTTCTGTTCTGCAACCTCTTCCCATGGAGTCTCCTGTAGGTTCAGGCACCCTTCTTCCAACCCTCATCTGATCTATGTTTCTCTGTCTGTTTGTTTTTTTCACTTTCATCTAAAATCTTTCCTTCTTGCAGAGACATTCTGGCTGGAGGATTTTCTAGTCTGTCATCTTGCCTCCCCCCGCCCCACATCTTGTATAGATTAGATATTACTCTATGTTTCTGTTCTATTTTGCTTAAAGCATATTTCTCATAAATAGTACATATCTAGGTTTTTTTATATTTTAATTCAATTTAGAAATATTTAGTTTTTAAAGCAAATAGCGCAGAATATAGCAAACACTCAATCTAACTCTCTGGTCAGAAAACTCAGGTTGAAATCTGCATTCTATTGCATGCTCATTGTCTTGGGTTTTTTTAAAAAAACAATACATGCACACTATTTCACTCAAGTTAAGCCTGAAATGGAATCCCCTTAGCCTGATTCACAGATGAGTTTATGGAGTTCAGCCAGAAATGCAGGAAATCCATCTGAGTCAAAAAGGCAGATTTTGTAACTGTTCCTCAGGATAACATGAAAAATGTTCCATGATGTAACTGATGTGAATTCACTCCTTGTTCCTTCTAAATAAGGAATTATGTTCCCACTGCAGCAGGTTGGAAGAATGGGAAATGATACAGTGAAGAAACTGGGAGAAAAAAGAGTTCCATGCATGAGCTAAAGTACAAATAATTTCAAGTACTTGAACAACTTATGCTTCTTAACTTGTGAAATTCCATTCAAAATTTCCATTAACTGGATCGTTTAATTCAATTAAAATGATTTAAGCATATTTCAGTTTGCATCATGACTGTCATTTCTTATAACATTAAATATCTGACTCTAAAACAAAACAGAATCTAAAACAGTTAATAATTGGATAAATACGGAAGAGGTTGAAATGGAACATCCAAAAGCTCTGGACTTCTTCAATCTAAACCACTATTAGGAGTAATGGATGCAGAAAAAAATATTTTAAATATATCACTTAGGCTTCTGTAAACAATTTATATTTAAATATTTTTATCATTGGGTGCTGTGAATTTACTTTAAATATGTTTAAAGCATTTGGCAAAATGCTTTAAAGTTATCTTAATAAGTTTTGTTAACCCATTTAAAAACAAAAAGGACAGCTTGCATAGTGGGAAAAATGCAGCATAGAATTTATAATTTAGTTCTGTTTTGAATTAGAAGTGTTGTAGTGGGTTGTATAGGTAAGCCCTAAATCCAGGGACAAGGTATCCTTATAAGAATAGCGCACACAGAATAGAGAGACCTAGAGGAGAGAAGACAGCAGTGTGAAGAGGGAGGCAGAGACTGGGGGGATGTGACCACAAGCCAAAGGAACCTGGAATACCAGGCAGCCTTCCCAAGCTAGAAGAGGCAAGGAATGGTCTCCCACCACCTCAGAGGACAGGTGGCCTTATCGACACCTTGAGTTCAGTCTTCTGGCTTCCACCAGGGTGAGGGAATAAATTTCTGTTGTTTAAACCATCCAGTTTGTGGAAATTTGTTACGGCAGCCTCTGAAACTAATGTAGGTGCTATATTAAGAAACCTAGTTTTGACCAGGAAGTGATAAAGACTCTCTGTGACCTAACACTAGCCGGGCCCCTCTTAGCACCCTGGGCCACCACCACAGTGTGTCTTTGTCAGATCTGCAGTGCCCAGTTTTAGAAGAATCCTAATAAGTCAGTTCAGAAAGAACCCACACCTTTGATATCTGGTCACCCTGGGTATCTGAGTCATTCCTCATCCCCTCTCCATCCCCAGGTTGTGTCTGCTCACCCTGGCTTGCCTTCAGCAAGAATCCTGTTAGGTTGGTTGAGCCAGAATCCCTCTTCCCCTTGACGTTTCCTCTTAGCCATTTTTCACCCACCCGCCTCCAACCCGTTCCTTGGCTATAAATCTCCACTCATCCTTATTGAATTTGAAGTGGTCCCTATGCTCAGCATTATAAAGTCTTCCTGTCTTCAGAATATTCGTCCATTAATTGAAGGTAAATGGAATTCTACAGTATAAATGATAGTGATGATGATGACAATGATGAAGGTGAACATTTCTTTGAAGCTTGACGTGTGCTGGATGCTGTTCTTGGTGCTTTTTATATTTTGACTAGTTTTTCTTAACTGCAGCCTTTTTGATACAGGTGCTTTTGCCTTCCTTCCCCAGATAGCAAAATGAGAAAAAGAGAAGTTGGGTAGCTATCTGGGGTTGTTCAGCCGAACCAAATTGTATTAAATAAAGTTACGGTCTTATGGTCCAGGGAAGGTAGCATATTGAAAATATTATTTAAAATTATCTTTACAACACCAGTAATAACTCTTTGAATGTGATTATAATGTTGGTAAATTTGTTTTATTACTGTTAGAAATGCAAAAATAGTCTACCTAATAAAAAGTCAAACATGCAATATCCAATATTTATATAAAAACTTAGCAACTCTCTTTTAAATTGTGTACTCTAAATATTTCTTCTTACAGGTATCTCTGATAATCAGACTGGCATTATTTTCTTACAAAATGTTAAAAAATGATGTTTAGAGACAGGGTGCAGAAATTATTGCCAACTTGAACTAAATGTCCTTCAGAGAGAAAAGTAAAAGAGTTTTAGACTTAAAACCATCATTTGTAAAACATAGAGAAAAATGTTATTTAAATTTTTGTAACTGACCTTTGTGATTAATGTGTACAACAAAAGCAAGTAAAAGAATTATTTTTCCATGTATTGACTGGTCTTTTAAAACAGGTTAACAACCACAGCAAATATGTGTGAGGAATTTGTAAGTTTTATCATCCTTAAGGTGATCTGTATTTCCCAGAGACATTCATATTATATTGTGTTGACACAATATAATTAAAATTTTAAAGAATTGCCTTTTCTACTTTAGGAATAATGTGAGTGCAGGGCAAGCTGGAATTCTTACACTCGGATCAGGGCAATCAGGCTCTGCACTTTGGCTTTTTCCAAGTCTCAAGTCGTAAAGGAATTGGTTTAGCTCCATTTGTAATCTTGACTTACTGCCTCTGAAGCAGAAATCCTTGAGGGAGGTCCATCTAGATTCCCACCTCTCTGTGAATAATGGTGAGGGTGAAAAGTATAAAATTAAAAAAAAAATCCGTTATAAAAGTTAGTGAATTTAGTATTAAGAGCTCCAGCACAGGAAGACTTGGAGTAGCGCATATAGCGGGAATGAGCTGAAGAGGGACAGATGGCTCAGAGACAGCATGTCCCAGGGTCCTGTACTTAAAGTCAGGAGCTAGATAAGAAAGGGGCATTCCTGGGAGTCTGGGAAACCGAAGCTGTGCCCAGAAGTGGGCAAGGTAGGAGCCGGTCTTATTACAAAGTTTGTGCAACACCAGCCCGCTGGCAGGCCACTGAGCCCGGCGTGCAAAGCAGATGTGTGTGCAAAGTGAGGCCGGATGGTACAGATTCCCACCTGCAGAGGCCGAGGACTGCAAGAGGTGAGTGGTGGAAGTGTGGGGGCCTCCAGTTCTTCCTGTACCTCTTGCGGGACGTAGACACTAGCTGGACATGCAAAACCAAGTGCTACTAAGGGACCCAGACACAGAGTTCATCTAAGGATTAAACTCCGGGATCACTTAGAGAGACGTCCCCTAGTAATCAATTCCAAAGTGGTCAAAAACACATGACAAATCAAATGACTCAGTGACCGAGACGGTGACCAGGCAATTATGGAAAGCCAGACATCTACACAGCCTGCTCGGTTCATGTGTGGCAACACCACGTCCCAAACACAGTGATGCTAT